>JAATLQ010037085.1:0-47473 GCA_013421005.1 Heliconius erato x Heliconius himera | reverse complement strand
AGGTTAAGCGCGGCGGTTAAGCAATGCCTCCAGAATTCGACAGAAAGTGGGGAACGGAGTGCCTTAACACTAGGTTCCCTCTGCCTACCCTGCTGTGTGCGGGATACAGCGTGAAGCTGATTTATTTATTTATTTTATTTTATTATAGTTGTCAATCAATTCTGCTTAAATCAATAATCATGTATTTTAAGCGGGCGAAGCCGTGGGCGGGCCGCTAGTAGGTAATAAAAATATTATTAATTTGGAAGGCCATCGTGGAGCAGATGCACAAAGTGTGACTGTAAACGCGACTGGTTGTGGGTTCGATTCGTTCGATCGAGTAAATGAAATATTTATACAAAAATATATTTTCATTTCTTCGCTCTGATGTCAGGGCAAAGCACGGATATATACTGGAGGAAGGTCATGTAACAAGCATGAGGACCCCCCGGAGGGCATGTTGATGACAGTGGACGAGGTGAAAGAGACATGTAGAGACCGTAGCGTTTGGCGCTCCTCTCTCTCTGACTATCCCGCTAGGGATAAAGCGTGAAGCTAAGTTAAGTTAGAAAATGTCGTGTCATTTTTTATCTGGAAACCAAAATTTCGATAGCTAGCTTAGGAAAAAGCTTTACACGAGAAGACATAGATACAGAGATGTATCTACATAATAAAACTTTTAACATAAAATACAAATTTATTCATTCGGCAGCTGCCTTCTGTCCATTGAGATTTACAACTACGACACACTGATTTATAGACTCAAACCTATTACTGTAGTCGTATTTGTCTGTTTTAAAATTTATACTTTTAGCCACTGCACTATAGCGTGTAAAACTATTAAAGTGACTTAATGATTTGGGTTAGGATATCAAAATTATATTGCATTAAGTTTCTTCCTGTTTTTCGTGAGACTTTTTTTTGCTCTTATTTCATCATTTTTCATTATTTAATTGAAGATTAAGTTTTTTGTGTAAAAATAGCCATACATTGAAATAAAATGACTACAATCTCTCGTTCGCCTACTGTCTAGTATATGATAACAAAAATTAAAATAGGAACATATTTCCAAAAAGAAGCTATCGTATGTATGGGTTCGATTTCCTCTCTTCATCGGAAATAATATATATTTTTTAGGTAAAGCGACATTGAACTCCGCCACTCAACATGTACGTAGAACAAAGTGTCTTAATACTGTTTTCTCAACCTCCCGCATAATTTTTGAAGGGTAGCCTTCAAAAATTATGCGGGATATAGCGTGAAGCAGCTAGCGGGAAAGAAATTCTCAAAAAAATACTAAACGTAAACTAACATACTCAAAAGCATTTTAATATAATAATATATTTTAATTTACTTAAATTTATATTTCCATTTCTTCGCTCTGGTGTCGAGGCTAAGCGCGGCGTTGAGTTCTGCCACTTAACACGCAATGCCTCCAGAATTCAGCAGAAAGTGGGGAACGGATTGTCTTACACTAAGTTCCCTCTGCCTACCCTGCTGTGTGCGGGATACAGCGTGAAGTTAAAAAAAATATATTTCAAACATTCACGCGCGTCGAGATTATCCGTTACTCCTCTTGAAAACACCGACGGCGCCAATATTTGGACTTTGTGAATGCATCCCAAATCAAATTCTTATAAGTACAACAAGAAACGCAGTTGAAATTTTTCATTAAAATATTTTAAAGAATTTTAAGTTTTTGTACAATAAAAATAAGGGTGGTAATTCTTTGAAATGTTTACATATTTTGATACGATCTTTGGAAATTGTAATGTAAGTCACGCCTCCCGATGTCACCTCGTTTGTCACTATCGACAGAACAACGTGCGGTTTTTATATGCAAAGATAAGCTAGGAGGCAGTGGTGAATATTAGCTTGTTTAGTAAATAAAAAAAAATATTCGACGTTAAGGTTCACCACTCAACACAATATGCCTCCAGAGTTCGGTGGAAAGTGGAGACAGAAGTATCTTAATTGGGACCGTCTTGATTGTGTCTAAATCCTAAAGCTAAAAAAATATTTCACTTAAAATTTACTTTACTTACATTAGTAAATTTACTTTACTTACATAAGTTACAAAAAAATATTAATTCGATTAAAATATAACATAATAGACAATTGAATAAACTAAGTGGTTAAATATACATAACTTTTTCTCAATAAAAAATAAAAGAAAAGATAACATAAACATAGCAATCAATCTTTTTATACTGCTAGTATACATAAAGAGTAAATACAACAACACAATACACATTTCTACAACCATCTCATAGTCTATAATATAAATTATACGAAAAAATATCGTCCCCACATTTGCATACATGCAAGTTGAATTGCAAATTTCAACTGCATGAGAAACGTAATCATTTCGTTTCATTATTTCAACAACGTTATCTTTTTTACCTCACGAATATTTTAAAGAACATTTATATACATAAGTAATAAAAAATAAAATAAAATAAATCAGCTTAATGCTGTATCCCGCACATAGCAGGGTAGGCAGAGGGAACCTAGTGTTAAGACACTCAGTTCCCCACTTTCTTACGAATTCTGGAGGCATTGTGTATTGATTAGCAGAAATCAACGCCGCGCTTAGCCTCGTTTACACAAGTAATAAGTATAATATATAAAATCGAAAGGTCATACACTTATCACGAAATCTCAAAAACTACAAGTGTTAAGAGTTTTATTTTTTTATTTTAGATGTCACTATAAGTACGCTGCAGACATAAAATATTAGAACACGAAAGTAATTCAGTGTATTGAATTTATAATCGTGTTGGTTAAGCGGGCGAAGCCGCGGGCGAGTCGCTAGTCTATATGTGTATATATTCTACGCAGTATATAACTCTTAGCTTCTACTGATTTTTTTTTTCATTTAAATTGCATGTAGGTAGTTTAGCGTTAGCGAGTACAGATTACTAAGAGAGGATTTTTAGAAATTCGGCACGGAAAATAAAGAAATTTACCATTTTACGTCTTAAAATCCACGGGAAGGCTCTTTAAGCTTCACGCTGTATCACGCACATTCCTTTATACGGGATAAAATCCGCGCATTCCTATGTAGTGTTAATGATGAATAATAAAAGTCTACTCACGTTTAGCACTGAGTTTAATCCACACCACTTTAAATGTACATACAGTGATAACACAAATGGAAAAATCACAATTAAACACGGTACAGTATATAAGAAAGTCAACCACAAACATATATGTATAATAGAACACGAAAGATACGAATTTGGAATAAAATACTAGATAAAACAAAGGAACGTATAGAAAGCGCATCGAGTGGCAAGCAATGACTGTTATACTTAAATATGCCGTCGACAAGGGGGTAGGCGTAAATATGACGGCACCTTACTTACAAATAAATAAATTGAATATGAATACTTACTATATAAATGATAAATAAATAAATTACAATATGGAAATACATAAATTACATAAATTAAATAAACTACTAAAACTATAAATATAAATAATAGTTCCCTACACCTATATACGGGATACAGCGTTACAAACAGAAAGAGAAAAGAAAAAAACCTTATCATTATTAAACTAACGCTAAGATAAAGAACATTAGAAAGTAAAAGAAACACATATTTTAATGATAAACAGTAAGAAATACGACTTAAAAGACTTAAATTAATCAAATAACTTAAGTCACTCTAATGATGCATGTCCATAATTAACATATGCACAGACCACCATGGCGGTTGTTTTATATTCAAATTTGTTTTAAGTAATCATTTTAATTGGTCAATAGATATTCTGTATGCGTTTCTATAACACCTGAGGGCGTCTAATGTTGTATCATGATGTTGCTCGTTTTGTATAGGTAAGTTCTATTGTTTTATAGGGAGGGGGCTGGGTGGGCCGTGCCCATCCCACCTTGACAATTAAAAAAAACCGGACAAGCGCAAGTCGGGCTCGCCCAGCGAGGGTTCCGTGCAAAATTGGAGGTATCGAGCTTTTTCTGCAATTCAAGCTCAGCTTAGCCAGAGCGTTTTTATCTGATACCTCACTTGAACTAGCGGCTTTAATACTAAATTTGGCCCCCGTTTGGGGGTCCAGGCCCCCACAGAAAATATCTCTTGATATGTCAATGTTTATAGCATCGCGTTGTATCCCATCTAGCACAGGGTAGGTATAGAGAAATTTGTGCTAAGACACTCCACGTACTGCCCGAATTCGACACATTGCGTGTTGAGTGGCGAAGCTCAAAGCGAAGAAATGTAAATAATTTCCTTGAGTAAGAATCGAACTTACAATCGTCGTGCTTACAGTCTTACACTATGTCACTGCTCTACGACAGGAATAATTATATTTAAATTATTTTCACCTCTTTGTTTTAGTAGACATCTAAAGTCAATAAAAAGGCTAAAAGTAAAGAACCATTTCGTTTGCACTGGTTTCCTTAACCTATTCTGGATATATGAAGGTATAAAAAAATAAAGACTCATTTCACTGTAAACGCGACAGTTGTTGGTTCGATTCCTATGCTACCTATGGTAACAAAGTAAAGCACGGCGTTGAGTTCCGCCACTCATACTGCAATGTCTCGAAAATAGGGCAGAAAATGAGGAATGGACTATCTTAATACTAGTTTCCTGCTGTATGCGGAATACAGCGTAAAGGATAAAAAATTAAAAGATACCCGCCTTCACAGATAGCCGAGTTTTTCGAGGCATTGCGTATTGAGTGACGGAACTTACCGCCTGGCCTTTGCTTTGGTGCCAGAGCGAAGAAATTAAAATACAAATAAAATAATAATTAATTACCGCGAATGGGATCGAACCCACAACCGTCGCGTCACAATCACATCCTTGTACCCCTGCGACACTGGCCCTACGAAAAATAAAAAATACTACTTAAAAATACATAATATATTGTTGTACGATCGTTTTACGCAATTTCATCATCTATTTCCACATTCAGTATACATATGAGATGCTAACAGAATCACAATTATGCTCCAAAAGAGCCGACTCCATACAAATTTATTAATTAACACGCTGCCCGCGGCCCCCGTGCCGCCTCTCGCTACCTTTTAAAACGTATTTAGACTAAATATTGTATTATTATAGTAACTACTTACTACTAATATAGCGGTCTTATACTTGAAACGTGTCTAGATTAGATATTAGTAAATACTAGCGAGCCACTCGCGGCTTCGCCCGCTTAATCTGCTATTATATATTATAGCCAAATTATACAAAATCCTTATATAAATTGAAGCCTTGTTATGTATTGTTGTGTTATTCTGATGTATAAGCTACATTACTGTTAAGTTGCAACTAAATCCGTTCTGTAGTTTTTGCGTGAAAGTGGAGCAAACATCCATTTTCACGAACTTTCACATTTATATTTATTAGTAGTATACATGTGTAGCTTTGGGTTCGAATCAAAGTTAATAAATTGTATAAAAATGTATAATGAGATTTAGATTTTTTTTTATTTAGTGTATAGTAACGTTGTGAATATGAAAGTCATCGTGACGGAGTAGCAAAGCGTCTGACTGCAAACACAACGGTTGTGGGATCGATTCCAGATTGAGGGAATGAATTATTTTTATTTCCTCGCTCTCTGGTAAAAATACAAAGCGTGGTGTCGTGTTTCGCCACTCAACAGGCAATGTCTCTAAAACGACAGGAATCACATGGGCCATAAAACACAAGGGCCCCTCTAACCTATCTAAAAAAGTACCCTAAAAAGTTAAGAAGAAGAAAGAAGAAGAAGTACCCGAAAAAAAATGAGAAAAAACATCGAAGTTAGTTGAAAATTGCTTGAAGATGTGTCAACATTAAACGATTTCCACAGAATTCGTTCCACGGAAACAACGAGAAATTTCGAGTATGCCCAAAGGAAGTATATCAATTAGGCTAAATATGGAACCGGCTTTTTAAATTAGCTTTGTAGCGAACATTCTTCTAACGAACGCTGGAGTATCCCACGATACAAACCAAACGCGACTATTTATCTGTTAATTATTATATTTGTATAACAATGCCAGAACTACATTCTCACGCGTACATGGTGGTGGTGGGTTCGAAACTTATTCGAATTTATATTAACAAAAAAAAGAAAATTAGACTTCACGCTGTAAAACAATCTTGTAGATGCAGAGTGAAATCTGTGTCAAAATTCCCCGATTTCCGCCCGAACTCGTGAAATTATCTTAAATTAAATTAACTTTAATTTGCCTTCTTTGTTGATGTTTTCTTGATTTGAGAATAATTCCTGCAAATAATAATCTATATCTAAATATCTTATCTTTTTTTAGCTTCACGCTGTACCCCGCACGTAGCAGGATAGGCAAAAGGAGCCTATTGGTATAACTAGTTTCCCCACTTTCCGCCAATTGCTCGAGACATTGCGTGTTGACTTGCTGAGCTTAACTCCGGACATTGCCTTGGCACCAGAATCACACGTTACCCTGCGCCACGACAGGTTTCAAATATCTTAATTTCACTATATAGTCATAATAAAAATCAGTCATATTAAACTATGAAAACCACAAGAGGCCAAGTCCCGCTTTAACTTACCTATATACGCTTATGTTAATTTTATTACCTAAATCTTCATTCAGGTCGTGTGTTGCGTAAAAAAACGTACAAAGAAAAAAAATAAACTCATAAGAATATGTTTGTTGTAGTTTCATACTATATCCGAACATATATCCGAATATAGCATGGAACCTAGTGTTCAATTACTCAGTTTCCATTAAGACATTTCTTTTCACCACTTTCCGCTGAATTCTAAAGGCATAATGTATTGAGTGGTGTAACTCAACACTGCGCTTTGCCTCGACACCAGAGCGAAGGAATGGAAATTATTTAAATAAATATTTTATTTCCTCGAGTGAGGATCGAATCCATAACCTTTCTCGTTGTCACACACTTGTGCCCCTGTGCCACGACTGGCTTCTAGTTCTTCTAGTCTATATATTATTAGTATCCAAATATAAATATCTAAGTATATTTAATGCCTAACGTAATTAAACACTTAACGTCGAACGGTGGAAGTAAACACGGCGATATTTTAAGAAGGCTATCAATCGGCCAGTCAACTGAAATCTTGGATTGGTCGGCTCTGTGGTGTTCCGGCAACTCGTTTTACTATTAACTAGTGGTTTTGGTCATTGACTGAGTTGAAGATGTGTTTTTGGGTTGTATATTGTGGTTGATTGTTGAACTTTTATTTGTTGATAATAGTTATTGGGTTTTTTTTGTTTGTGTATATAATTCTGATAAGCTTTTCTTAGATTTCAATAGAAAAAAAGACCAATGTCCGGACTTGTAAAAAAGTTTTATAGAATAATGGTGATTAAATAAAAAAATATATAAATTTGTCTGCTATAGAACCTCACAGTGACATTTTTTTGTATATAATATTTTAATTTCATTTGAGCTACATGTTATAGAAGTAACTTTACAATATTTTTCGTAAATACAGCGCAGTCTCTGTACTGATAAAAGTATTTTAAATTTATTTATAAATTCCTAGCTGTATGCAAGTACATTTAGTTTTAGCGACATCTACTGTTCAATAGCAAAAGCTATGTAATAGATACGTTTTCCCAATTGATGGCGCTAGTGTTTTTTTTAAATACATTTATATAGAAGCTATATTTTAAGGTATTTTTTTCGTTAATGTAAGCTACAGTATAAATTTGAATAATATTTGATAATATCCATTTGTTGTAAATATAATTATTTATATAAAATTATTATTTCAAAAGTAAATATAACGAACTGGCAACACTCTGTTCAACCATTTTTCTTTCTTGACGTGCTGTCAAACAATCAAAACAGCACGTGTAAAAATGCGTATTGAAACTTGTTATTTCTGCTCCTCCAGGATATATCCTGGTCATGGCATACAATTTGTGAGAAACGATTGCAAGGTAAATATGAATAGACCAAAAATCCTATTAATAGTAATTAGTTTTACTCGACTATTTCTCCGTTGCGTTAACCGTACCGTAATATCATCAGATTTTCAGATTTTGCCGATCAAAATGCCATGCAGCGTTCAAAAAGAAGAAGAACCCACGTAAAACTAAATGGACCAAAGCTTACCGAAAGACTGCTGGCAAAGAATTGGCTATTGATCCATCATTCGAATTTGAGAAACGTCGCCATGCACCAGTGAAATATAACAGAGAACTATGGACAAAGACCATAGAAGCTATGAAGAAAGTGGAGGAAATCAGACAGAAGAGATCAAACAATTATATTATGCAGCGATTAAGGAAGGGACGTGAAGTGGAATGGCAGAGAGATGTCAGAGAAGTTCAAAGAGATATCTCTCTTATCAGGTATGTTTTAAACATCATTTTATTTTAAAATTTACTTAAAATTGCGTTATTCCCAGTAATTATATTTAATGTATTATATCGAAATTTTTAATTAGTTTACACTATTGCATAATTAAATGCAACAACATAACACAATAGGAGCTATTGAAAACTTAACTTCACTCTTTATCCCTAGCGGAGTAGTCAGAGAGAATGGAGCACCAAACACAATTTTTTTTCTATTTTTGGTTATTGAGAGATGAACTCAATGCAACACTATGTCTAAAATCATAAAATTATTTTTATATTTATAATTTTTTTTTTTAAATTATCCCAAAATTCGAATAGTAGTTATTACAGATTAAAATTTTAATAATTACGTTTATAGTAATAATAAATACAAGCAAAAATAATAAAATATTCATTTGGGATCTTTTGACACTAATCATTACTGAAAAAGTTACTATTACAAGTCAAATCAGTTTTTTTTTGTTGGCTTTTTTCTCATAATAGCTGTAAATAAAGATGTAATTGTTACAAACAATTTATCCTTCTATACAATTTTATAAACAGAAATATTAAATGATTCAAGTTGTCAATAGTCTCCGAAATTTTAAAATACAACATGGGGGAAAGTGGCATTCAGCTACGTCATTCAAAAGTTAGCCCTCTTTAAATTTCGCGCCAGTGCTGCGATATTGTGCACGAATGATTGCTTAATATGTTCATAATAAATGTAGATTATACTTTTTACGCATGATTTGATATTAAAATAATTAATAAAATTGTCAATACTATTTACAAATAATTTCTTAATGATATTTTTTTTCGTATTGAGTTTTCGTAGGTTCCCGTGTAATATTATAAGACTCGTTTCTATTTAATTTCTATACGATTTTGTATCAAAATAATTAAGCAAATGTAAATACATAATACTAAAAATCTTAATAAAAAAATTAAAAGTATTTTCGAGAAGTATTTTAATTAATGGCAGTACCATGTACTGTGAACAATGATTTTTAATTATCTGTGACTGTCTTGTTATTTACTTTATTTTGGCGCCTTTGAATTTTGAGTGATTATTAAGTATTTTTAATTATTTGGATGTTGTTAAATATTAATTTTATCATTATGACGAATATGGCATGTGACTACTGAGTATTTCTCTTAAATGTGAAACTATTATGTGTCAGTATTTGGAGGTACCATCAAAAATACATTCTTTTAAGATTAGAAACAAACAAATGTGGAGTTTTTAATATTACTTATGATAAAAATATTAGTGGTAGTAAAAGGAAAATGCGACGACGACGATGTAAAACTAATGTTAAATGTAGGAACCTATCTATCTTAGTTCAATTTCATTTTGTGTGTTAAAAATTTTCAATATAATTTTGTGGGTGGTTTAATAAACATGCATTATTTCTATATAATTTCATAATTAAGTAAAAAAAATATAGGATTTTATTAAACAATTTTAATAAGAGCTTTGAACGTTATATAGATTTATTATAAAAAAATTGGTAATTGCGTGATAAAGAAAGAAGAAATATCGTTCTTTCTCGTTTGGTTGTGTTGTATGAATGAAAAATAGAAGATCGGCAACGCTTAGTAGTATTTTTGTAGTAGTACGTGTATGTTGTGTGCATCACACAAAATAAAGATTTGGATAAAAATCGTGAAATGAAAAAAAATCCTACTTCAAAACTGTTGAGGTACCTGGATTAATTTCTTTAGCTATGGGTTTGCAATATTTTACCGTATAAGCAGTTTCAGTAAAAGAAACGCTGCCTCTTCAAACCTGTATATGTTGTATACTATTAACTAATTTCGTAATATTAAATGTAATTGTAACCTTTCCTATTAGAAAATATACATAAATGTATGTAGGAAATTAAATGTGAATTTTTCTAAAATGTAAATCCTTCAAAATGCTTTTTATATTAAAAATATATATTTTTTCATAATTATCACCATCTTTATTCATTCATGTCCTAATATCATCAGCCATAGCCTAACAGATCATCAGAAAGTGGTCAGTGTATTTATTTGCTATATACTTTACAACATTCTTTTCCTCGCCTCCTCTCTGAACAACACATTATATGAGGATTCTTAAAGCATAACTGTTTTGCTGGTTAGTCAATGAGCACCAATGTTAAGTAATACTGTGTGTTTTTTTAAACTCATGGCATATGCTATAACTTATATGTTTATTTTTTTTATTTTCAGATCACCAGCTGCAGGTCTCAAACAGAAACAAGCCGAAGAAATGGAAGTTGAACCTGAAACTATTGAAGTTGTTGATGCTAAGGGAAGGAAACAAGTGATAGAAGCACCTATCATGGTGCCCGCTGTGGGGGAGATGATAGAGGAGGGAGGAGATGTGGAACTGTAATTGATTAGGAAATATAAGTTTTACGCTAATATACTTGTTGTTTTATTTAGAAACTAGCAACCCACATGATGCCTCATCTTTTTAAACATATTGTAATTAGCAAAGTTTAATGAAATTTCTATTTAAATTGAGTTTATGTATTATTGTGATGAAAACTGCTACTATAAAATTTAATCTAAATCTGTTCAGTAGTTTTTGCGCAAAAATGGAATAAACTTCCATATCCTCACATACTTTTGTTTTGCTTAAAACTATATTATAATTTTTATTAGATTTTATCTAAATTAAATTAAAGATTAATGTTGGACTAGAAAATAAAATTTAATGAAAAACAACAAACTAAATAAAAGGTTTAATAAATGTTTCTCATTCGTCAATAGTTAACAATTGGGGAAAAAATTGCTGATTTTAACCAAAAATATAATGAGGTAGAATTATACATTTATTTTGAAGAAATTTATTAGTTCAGCTTTATAGTCTTAAAGTTACACAAAACAGCAATATGCAGTTATTTTAAATATTTAGTCACAGAACTATAGGAACAAATGGAAAGACCTAAGGAAAAGTTATGCATTATCAGAACTTACTTTAATTTTCAAATATTAAATAATTTATTGACTACCTATATAAGCTTCTTTATGTAATAGGATAAACTGTAATATGATTCATGGTGAAACTGTGGGTTAGCGGCTGACAAGAGCGAGTGTTGCAGGTTTGATTTCCAATTTCAAGCTTCGCTCCTTATCTGTATCCCGCACACAGCAGGGTAGTCAGAGGGAACCTAGTGTTAAGACAGTCCCCACTTTCTGCCGTATTCTGGAGGCATTGCGTGTTGAGTGACAGAACTCAACGCCGCGCTTAACCTCGACACCAGAGCGAAGAAATGGAAATATAAATTTAAGTAAATATTTCATTTCCTCGAATGGGGATCGAACCCACAACCAGTCGGTTTTACAGTCACACCAGTCGTGCCGCTGCGCCACGACTGGCTTTTGACTCTTGCGGGGTAGCCAGAGAGAATTGAGTGGCAAACGCTACGGTTTACACCAGATCCTATCTGGTGTAAACCGTATTAATTCGATTTCCACTCAAGGACTCGTTTCCTCGCTCTCATAACGAGGCAAAGCATGGCGTTGAGTTCCGCCACCCTTCACGCAATTATCCCAGAATTCGTCTGAAAATGTCGAAAACGATAGTGCCGTAATTGGAACGGAGTGTCTTAACACAAGATTCAGGTTTCCTCTGCCTAGCCTGCTATGTTCGGCATACAGCGTGAAGTTTAAAATAAAAAAAAAACAATACTACATTTTTTATATATAGCGAGATTTAAAAAAAAAAGATCTAGTTCCAAAAATAGCTTTAGCGCGTTCATATTACGTATAAGCCAATAAATATGATGAAATCGAGAAAAATATTTACATTTTCCATACAACGTGTTCCCCTTTAGAGTTTGAAGGCAAATTCGACGAATGTCGTAGATACATAGCTACCTATCAAACAAATAAGCAAAAATATAACTAGGAACTTAAAAATATTTGTTTGTTATTGCCTAATAAGTCGTAAGGATTTCGTCAACTACAAAATTGTATGGTTAATATAAATAAAGTATTGATTTCCAACGCCACCAATACCTTAATCCCCTTAGATGTACAGACAGGGGTTGGAAACTCTGGGAACATAAGTTTTTATTTTTGTTGTTAAAAAAAATATTTACTAATATATCTATTCATTTTACTTAATTGTCATTTACCAGTCTATTGTCTACGATAAACAGTAAAATAAAAACAATATTTGCCATACAAAATAAAACTTTATACAAGCCATGTACGGCTTGTAAACTCTCCTCTTTCTGTGCATTTAAAACTATCCGGTATTACCAAATAGATAACAAAATTTAATACAGCGGCGTATTTGGGGTATCTAGAGATATTTTCTGGGGGGACGAGATTGGCTTTAATTTCTAACTGATCCTTTTGTGAAAAATAATATTATTTTTTACTTTTAGGTAAAATTTTTTGGTAATAAAAATTCCGGGTAGAGCCTGTGCCCATCTTACCTCATTCTTACGTTCCTGTAGGGCATTTTGTTTAACTCAATTACCACTCGAGGAAATTAGGCAAATCGCAGCGTTGAGTTCCGCCACTCAATACGCAATACCTCCAGAATTCGGCGGAAAATAGGGACCGGAAATGTCTTAACGCTAGGTTTCCTTCCAGGTTTGCCTTCCGTACGATTTGCAGAGAAGTTAAATTCATTCATTTGGTTACGAATTAATAATATTTTTTACTAAAAAAAAAGATTTACAGAGATATTTGCAAAGGTTTCCTACTCCTGTTTAATCCAATTAGTACCGGTAGCATGTCTAGATTAAGCACCCAGTCTGTTTCCCTGCCTCGTTGTAACAGTTCACTTCGGTAATTCAAAATGG
The DNA here is from genome assembly GCA_013421005.1 of Heliconius erato x Heliconius himera. NCBI lineage: Eukaryota > Metazoa > Arthropoda > Insecta > Lepidoptera > Nymphalidae > Heliconius > Heliconius erato x Heliconius himera. The sequence goes on along the minus strand of JAATLQ010037085.1, from coordinate 34,366 downwards.
CCGTGTACTCTTACTTAATTAGTATATTGGTGGCTGTCGTGTCTTACATCGTATACCAAAAATACACAAATGTCTATACAAGCTTCATTTCTAAACCTGAAAAAAGATATGATTATATCATCGGTAAGATCGTTTTGTAGTCACTGCTGTCTTCTCACTTTATTTTCTATTTTATATTGAGATATATTGTGAGAATATATAACTGAAATAAAGTTTCTGAAGCTGTTGTGAAATTTGTTTTGAAAAAAAATATCATGTGTTTTTGAAGGGAAATTTAGAAACTAAATTCTATTGGAATCTTACATAATATGCCAGGTTATTATTTATGTGCATCAACAAGATCGAGATCGTCGTAGCGCAGTGACACGGCGTCTCACTTTAAACGTGGCTGTTGAAGGTTCGATTTCGAAGTGGAAGAAAGAGTTATTTTCATTTCCCTGCTCTGACAACAAAACAAAGTTTTCCACGTTGCGTTGAGCAAGTAGTTAGCTACTTGCTCAACGCAACGTGGTAGGATTAGGTATCTTAATACAAAATTTTCTTTGCCTATTTTACTATATGTGCAATGCAAGCTGAACTTAAAAAAAAAACTTATCTATCTTTATTGTTTATGCCTTTCAACTGGAAGAATTTTTTTTTCAGTCGGTGCTGGAACAGCAGGATGCGTGCTCGCAGCCCGTCTCTCAGAGGACCCCAAATTGAAGGTATTGTTAGTGGAAGCTGGAGACCACATGGGCTACTTCACCAAGATACCGCTAGTGTCGACCGCAGCACAGCAAGGCAACAACGACTGGTCAGTGCACGCGACTTCGCAGAAATATTCATCTTTTGGACTGCACAAACAGGTATTATCAAACTTACAAACCTCTTAGTTGGTGCCAGCCAAGGCAAAAATAGAACAAAAGTACTAAATATGTCAAAAATAAGCTAATTAAAATTTTATAATCGACACCAGCTCCAAGATCACAGATTTTAAATAGTAAATAGTATAAATAAATACTTTTCTTTATTTTTTTTTAGCTTTGTGCTGTATCCTTCACAAAGCAGGGTAGACAGAGAGAGTTCTCCTTTTTAAAAAGGCGAACGCGAAAGCATAAGTTTAGAGTTTTGATTCAACATTGCATATTGAATGATGAGACCAAATGTAGCATTCTATCCGACCGACAACATCGTTAAGAGATTATAATTATGTTTCAAAAAATTTAGTTTGCCTCATCTGTTTTAGCAATTTTGCAATAAAAGTGAAATGAAGTGAGCTTTTATTAGGCTACAAGTACCCGCGTTCATTAATTTATTCTAAAATAATTTTTAAATAATTATGTAAACGCGACTGGTGGTGGGTTCGATCCCCATTTAAGGAAGTTGAAATATTTATTTAATTTAACGTTTTCATTTCTTTGCTCTAGTGTCGAGGCAAAGCGCAGCGTTGAATTCAGCCACTCAATATTCAACCCCTCAATAGGCAAATGAACTGAGTGTCTTAACACTAGGTTCCGCCGCCCTACCCTGCGGGGTTTAGTTTCAAATATGAATAATAATTAATAAGTTAATTTTTTTTTAGGTTCCAATTATTCCACGAGGTAAAGGTCCAGGAGGTTCCAGCCAAATTAACTTCCTGCTCCACGGTTTTGGTTTGCCTGAAGATTTTAATAGATGGTCAAGACTTGGTTTCAAAGGATGGACCTTAGAAGATTTAAAACCATATTTCCTAAAAGCATTTGGAACTGTAAAAAGCGAGTTTGATTCGGATTTTTGCCCACCAAAAGGATTTTGTTCTCAGGTGAGAAAATATAAGTGTAAAATTGATTGAATTTTTATTATGTTCACCTTTTCCATATATACTATAGTATGTTAAAAATTATACTAGAAGCTTTTTTTAAGTAAACTAAAGGAATAGTTGACTGAAAACAATTTTTACTTTTTTTGTTAATAAGCTCATATAAATTCTATCCACGAATATATAAATTATAGATACATTTTATAGTGTTTGACAATAATGAATGCATTATATATTTTTTTATTTTAGTAGTATAATATTAATGGCCTCATAGTATATATTATGAGGCCAGTCGTGGCGCAGGGCCATAAAGTGTGCCTGTAAATCGACTGGTTGTGGGTTCAATCCCCACTCGAGGAGATGAAATATTTATTTACATTTATATTTTCATTTTTTTGCTCTGGTGTCGAGGGGAAAGCGTGGGGTTGAGTTCCGTCACTCAACACGCAATTCCTCCAGAAATTGGCGGAAAGTGGGGAACGGAGTATCTTAACACTAACTTATCTCTGCCTACCCTGCTGTGTGCGGGATACAGCGTGAAGCTGAGAAAAAAAGTGTATTATATGTTTAATACAATTTTCAGGCACCAATGAAGTTAAAGCTCATTGATGAAGAAAACGAAATGATGAAAGTTTTCAAACAGGCATCTTCGAGTATTGCAGATAAACATACTTTGTTTAGAAAAGCCACAGCGAATGTGCGAGATGGTAACAGGTTCCAAACTTTCGACGCATACCTCAAGCCGGCACTGAGAAGAAAAAACTTGCATGTGCTGCTAAAGACTCAGGCGATTTCGGTGAGTTTTAATTAAAAAAAAATCTTTATAATGTTGACTTGTTGATTGAAAAAGACATAGTACCGTGAAGTCTTCTTATTTAGTTTTCGCCCGAATATTGCTTGTTGAGTGGTAGAAATCAACACCACGTATTATATTTGTAGAATAGATAATTAAAAATAATTCCATGCCCCAAGTGGGGATCGAATTCACAACAATTGAGTTTGCAGACAGAAGACGTTTCACTGAGTCACTGGGCCTTAACAAAAATTGCTTTGTATTTTTAATGTTTATTACTAAGCTATATGTTCTACTCCATCGAAATTAACTTAACCGCTTAAAATGGAGTGGTAAAAAGGCAGATAGACTGTCGAACATTAGTTAAAAATTAAAAAATAATCCAGCTGCACGATGTATCCCGCAGCAGTAGCAGAGTAGGCAAAGGGAGCCTGGTGTTCGGACACTTCGTTCCACATTTTCCACTGAATTTTATTCCTGGAAGCGAAGCAAGCGAATAAATGAAAATATAAACAAAATTACTTTGTTATGATGTTATATTGAAATAATAAATAAATCAATAATAAAAATTCCTTAACCTGGGTAGGGATTCAACCCATAACACGTAACAACACGTAAAAACATAAATTTAATTTTAGATCAGATTTGTAAACAAAAAGGCTACATCACTCTACATTTTACAAGACCATCGCGATTTGGACAACATATTCGTTAAGAGAGAGATCATTATAAGCGCTGGTGCCATTAAAACACCGCAGTTGATGATCTTATCGGGGATTGGACCTAGAAACTTAGTCAAAAGGTATATAATTTTGTAAGAAATTATGTAATAACCTTTATTTTGTGTATATATATTCAAATTATATACCCGCACTGTATCTGTACACAGCAGGGTAGGCAGAGGGAACCTAGTGTTAAGACACTCCGTTGCCCACTTTCTGCTGAATTCTGGAGGCATTGCGTATTGAGTGGTAGAACTCAACGCCGCGCTTTACCCTGACACCAGAGCGAAGAAAATAGAAATATAAATTTAACTAAATATTTTATCTCCTCGAGTAGGGATCGTACAACCAGTTGGTTTTACAGTCACACCTTGTGCCCCTGTGCCAAGACTGGCCTCAATATATTAATTTTGGAATAGGAAATCAAGCAACTGTAATAATATCAACAAATGAAAAAGAATATTATTTTATCATTAAAAGGGAAAAATATATAAGTCATTAAATTTAAAATAATACAGCGTAATGATAAATCATTACAGTCTCGGCTTTTGGCACATTTCTCGTCACTGCATGTTGTGAGTGGCGCGCCGCTAACACCCTGTGTAAAGTAGATAATTTCTTCCTTTTTTCATCTTTTATTTTCAGGGGAGACGGAGGGAATCTAATGTTGAGACACTCTGTTCTCCACTTTCCAAAGAATTTTTGAGGCGTTACGTGTTGAGTGGTGGAATTCTACCCCGCGCTTTGCGTTATTGCCAAAGCGAAGAAAATAAAATATTAATAAATAATAATCCATTCCCCCGAGTGGGGATCAAACACACCACAACCGTCGCGTTTAAAGTCACACGATTAAGCCACTGCGCCCCTACGGCCTTACTTCTATAATTTCTTCAAAAACAAAAACGGCTCTCAGGACTCAGGACAGGAGTAATAGTTTTGTCCTTCTCTTTTAGGCTCAGGATAGATCTTATATCTGAAAATGAACGTGTGGGTCGAAACCTCCATGACCATATGAACATGCCTCTTTACGTCAGCATCAAGAAACCGATCGGCATCACTCTAGCCAAAGTGTTCAGTGTTTCAACTTTAGTGGACTATTTTTGGTATGGAACCGGTAAGGTGAAGAATTATTACTTAAAATACGTTTAGTTTTTGCTTCGGAAATGCCTACCTTCTGGGTATGCTGCAAGGTATGGAGTTAGATAATAAGTTAAATAATAATCAAATAACCTTTAGTCCACTTTAGGCATAATATATGTGTAGGGAAAGTTTTTCTTTAGTGACAGAAACGAACCCTATATTTTAGGGTTCGGTACCTCTTAAGGAACAAAGGTCCGTTCGTCTGTCCGCCCTGTCAAAAGCCTTTATCGCAGGAACGTTGAGATATCGAGTTGAAATTCAAACCATATACTCAGATCTACGGCCCCATGATTTCCTGAAAAAACGTACACAGATAAATACATTTACTTAAAAGAATGATATGGCCGTTTACATTGCAAAAAAACGCATTTTTCGACACTATGAAGGAAATCTAAATTAAGAGAATACTTCCGGTTGACCTAGAATTATGAAATTAGGCAGCTAGCATCTACAGGTAGTAATAGTTCAGGAATAGTTAAATCCTAAAAAGTACCTTAAAGGAGCGACAAAATTTGATTTTGAAGTCGCTAGTTCAAGTGAAAGTGAAAGGGCCCTGGCTAAGCTAAGCTTGGATTTCTAAAAAAGCTCGAACCTCTAATTTTTGTACAGAGCCCTCGGTGGACAAGCCCGACTCGCGCTTGTCTGGTTTTTATATAAACTTATTCTGGCTATAAAATAAATCCACAAACATTTACAATAAAAACTGTATATTTTTGTCAAACAAGATATTAACAACCCAATTTTTTTTTCGCATTTATTATCCGAAAAAATATCGAAATGTTGGCACTTTTTCTTATGAGTTTTTTCCTTGTAGGCTATTTGGCGTTTCCACCGGTCGCCGGCTTGGAGTACAGAAATACTTCGGCTTTAATGCTGTTCTCGATGGGTTCAGCCAGTGAAAGACTATTACGTGATTTATCCAACTACAAGTCTAAGGTATATTGAATGAAATATATGACTGTAACGCGACAGTTGTGGGTTCATTCTCCATTCGAAGAAATCTGTTATTATTTATCAATATTTTAATTTCTTCCCTCTGGCACCAAGGCAAAAAAAAGCCCGGCGTTAAATTCCACCACTCAACACGCAATTTTCGAAACACGAAAAATACGGCGGAAAACGGGGAACGGAGTGTCTTAACACTAGATTCCCTCCCCTACTGTGTGCGAGATACAGCGTGAAGATGATTTAACTTTTTTCACAGTGTATCTATTTATAAATTAATATTAACAGGTATTTAGAGAAACATTCCCTTTCCACAACGACACCAGCAAAGAGGGCTTCATGTTCCTGGCGACGTGCGTACGACCGAAGAGCAGGGGCACTGTCTCGTTAAGAGATTCTAGCACCACTATTCCAGTCGTGGTCGACCCTAATTACTTACATCGGGATTATGATGTTAAGTGTATGATAAAAGGTAAGTTTATGTACGAATATAGGAATTTAGTTCTTGATCTTTTTTTTTTACTTTACGCTGTAACACTGCTCATGGCAGGGAAGTTAAGTTAGGGAGTTAAGTTAAATTTATTTACAATGTTTATTTTTGTGCATGTAGATTTAGATTATAGTGTTAGATTAAATTAGTAAGTGGCAACTGAAATGAATAAATGGACTGTCTTAAGCAGATATTGTATAAATATAGAAATATATGTATGTAATAACATAAGTCTAGTTCTAGGTAATATCTATAGAAAAAAGTTTTAAAAGAAATATAAATATAACAAAAGATACGGACCATAAAGTCTCTAGTGAAAGTAAGAAATAAAATTAAAAAAAAAAAACATAGTTAAGACACTCCGTTCCCATTAAGACACTTCTGTTCTCTCCACTTTCCGCTGAATTCTGGAACTGAACTTTTTTCTTTTAGATTATTTGTCAAATATAGGTAACTAAAGACACAGCAGTAAAATAAGTGTATAAACCTTTAAATATAGATATATAAAACCCTACATATTTTATATATTCCTGCTCATCATATAATATAATCTATGCTTACTGACAATGAAACCCACAACTGGCTGTAAAGTTTAGAAAATTCGTTTTTTTTTCTTAATTAATTAAACAAAAACATAAAAAAGGGAATATTTTATGTTATTTACTAAAAGGCATCAACTTATTTCAAATTTGTGAATATAAATTTACTTTTAGCAATCAGACGCGCGGAGAGGCTGCTATCAACCAAACCGTTTCAAGATATAGGCGCAAGAATCCATTGGCCGAGAGCAGAACGATGTCTCACTTTTTGGAACTACACAAAACTCGACCAAATGGGACTGGTTCGGCGGAGGAAAAAGTAATAATGTTGTTACTTGACTACACTTCTTTCTTTAGGTTCTGGCTGTAGCCAGAGAATAGCTAGGAGCCTAGGGACAGAAACCGGGGAACGTAGTGTTAAAATACTCCGTTTCCATTAAGATACTTCTGTTCCTCACTTTCCGCCAAATTCAGGAGGCATTAGGTGTTGAGTGGCGGAACTTAACGCCGCGCTTTTGCTGCCTGTGCGAGGAAATGAAAACATTAAATATATCATTTCTTCGAGAGGCAATCGCACCCACAACCTGTCGCGAGTACAGTCGCACGCTTGTGCCCCTGCCCCTTTTATCAGTGTGTTAAGGTGCTTTCGATTTTTACTAGATCTAAACAAGTATTTTTGTTTTTTTCGGCTGTTTTCGTTTTTTTTACAATGTTTTTTGTTTTTTGTTTTTTAGACGTACTTTTATTATTCCATTCGGTTATTGTTTGATAATATGCAATCTACGTTAATCAACGCGACGAAACGGGATTCGACCGACAAAATTTTCGTCCCAGTTCAAAAACGGGACTTACGTCCCAGTACCGTCGTTGGGGACATCGGGATGGGACGTCTGGTCACATAAATGTGCATAGGTGGCCTTGTCGTCCAAAAACTATAACAACATCAAACGTTAAACGTGGTTGCGGGTTGTGGGATTGGATCCCAAACGTGTGATTGATTGATATTTTTATTTCTCCGCTTTGGCAAGACAAAGTGCGGTGTTGATTTCCGGTAAAGTAAATGCTACATGCGGTGTTAAATATGAAGCTAAAAAAACTTAATTTAATTTAACCTTGTATGTGTCAGACATACAAGGTTAAATTAATTAAATTAAACGAAAAAAATTGTATAGTACATACGTATGTACATATTAAAATATATCATTATATTTTTGTGCAGAATTTAACAAACATCCATAGATTAAACTTTTTTAGAGCAAAGATGCAACACCAATCAAGTAAACCCATAAAGGAGGTTCCAAAATTAAAACCAAAAATTCATAGTCCTCCCGACATATACCTAGAATGTTTGCTAAGAGAAGTCGCTGTCACTGGCCACCACGCAGCTGGCACCTGCGCGGGAGGACAAGTCGTTGACAGTGAACTCAGGTCCGTTTATGTATAACTCTCTTTTCTCCCTTTCCTTTCGAATTTTAAGTAAATAATAGAAATAACAACTTTAGTTTTCCCTTTCTGATTCACGCTGTATCACGTATTTTGCAGCAACTTAGTGGTAAGACACTCCTTTCCCCACTTTACGTCGAGTTTTTGAGGCATTGTGTGTTAAATGACAAAACTCAACGCCGCGCTTTACCTTGTTATCAGATCGAAGACATGAACATATTAATAAGTAATAATTCCTTCCCCCGAGCGGGATCGAACCTTGTGACACTGCGCCACGACGGCCTGAAATTAGCAAATTTTAATGTAATAAATAAAAAAAAAGCATTAAGTAAAATTAAAACTTAATGTCCTCATTCCAGAGTCAAAGACGTCCAAGGCTTACGAATAATGGACGCCAGCGTGTTCCCTTCTCCAATATCGCTGTACCCCAACTCTGTTATAGTCGCTATGGCAGAAAAAGCGGCGGATCTAATACGAAACACTCCTTTAGTTACATAAATAAATACATATGGTTGTTTGTGTTTTAAATTGTTTTATTTCTTTAAGAATTACATAGATTATCATAGTACTAGTGCCAACAAGAACAAAATTTTTATAACTTTGTACGTCTTTCAATAGAATCGTTGCATTTGCGATGAATTAATGAACGACAGCATACAGAGTAGGCTCTAGTCCATTGGTTCCCAACCAATGGTCCGCGGACTACCAGTTATCCGCAGAAGCCTAAATATGGTCCGCGAACGATTTTAATTTTATGACTGGGGATGGTGAGGGGAGGTTTCTGTTTGATTATCACAGTTAATTGTTATTATACCTGCATGCATAGTGGTCCCTGCTACCAAGAAAAATATAAAAGTGGTCCTTGATCAAGAAAAGGTTGGGAGCCCCTGCTCTAGTCTAAGGCGGCAAATTTTCAGTGACGACAAATTTTGAAAACTTTGGCAATTTTTTTTTTACTCCCTACGTCATGAAGAACGATCTTTATGACGTTTTCATATTTATGGACTTAAGTATCCATAGTTAGTGACAACAGAAATTAAAAGTAATTATAAAAACAATACTACCAAAAAAAGGCCAATTAAACTGTTCAGGAATATTTACAGGATAAAAATATGTAGAATTAATATCGATTGGATCTTATGCAGGATAGCTGACAGTTTATGTAATAAATATGCTGTAATATTAATATTGAAAAGAGCTGTTGAGTTCCTTGCTGGCTCTTTTTAGCAGAACTGCCTGCTGATCTTCGCAAGAACATCAGAGAAAGATGTGAGAAAATGTCCTGTTGCTGTCGCTGTATCTTGCACAAGCTGGAACCTGGGAACATAGTGTTAAAATTCTCTCTTGTAGTACACTCTCTCTTGTAGAACAATGCAGTATTCACCTAAAAGATTTCACACACATATATATGAAGAAAATTGACACATAGGTCATACATACATATGAGTCAATTTTCTTGCCTATTCATTGACTTGTACTACAATTTGACAAGAACCCTATAAAGAACACAAATAAAAAGGAATAAGAAATTAAGAGGCTTACTAAGAGGTTGTTAGTAATGTATTACATTACAAGGTTTTGGAAATAATTGATAAAAAAATCACTTTTTTTGTCTTTATACTTGTTAGTACTGTACTTAAGTCAATTATTTTTCATTTGTTTCTAAATTTCAACCTATCCTTTAAAAAAAATTAATATAATTATCCACCTTCTTTCAATTTTGTGTATTCAGCTAACTATTTGAATCTCATATCAAGTGAAGGTGTGACCATGAGCTTAGAAATGAGGGAGGCTGGGTTGGCCGCCCTGGAAACTTTAATAAAAAAAATTTGCCCCTAAATAAAAAAAAACATTACACGAACATATCTGTTTCAAGCTAAAGTCGAACCCAAAATCACCGTCTGCAACATCCTTCGCAACAACCTCGAAATACAATAGACGAATATATTAAGGCCATTCTTAAGTATTACAAAATACATGCGTATTTACTTCATCTTGATTTGGCAACTATATATATAAATACAAATGCTTGTGTTCTTATTTAGACACAGTAAAACATTTATTAACCTGTTTAAGCTGTGAATGTTTTTTTTAGCTTCACGCTGTATCCTGTTTATAGCACGGTAGGCAGAGGGAACCTAGTGTCAACACACTCCGTTCCCCACTTACCACCGAATTCTCGAAACATTGCGTGTTGAGTGGCGACTCGGTTCCAGAGCGAAGAAATGAAAATAGTAGAACGTCTATACTAATATATTAAAGCGGAAGAGTTTGTTTTGTTTGTTTTCTTTTTAAAAGCTAAGTTATCTGGATCTACTGGTCCGTTTTGCTTTTTTTTATTTTATTTATTTAAATAACGAAAAACATTTTAAAAGGTTTTATATTTCCATTTCTTCGCTCTGGTGTCGAGGTTAAGCGCGGCGTTGAGTTCTGCCACTCAACACGCAATGCCTCCAGAATTTGGCAGAAAGTGGGGAACGGAGTGTCTTAACACTAGGTTCCCTCTGCCTACCCTGCTGTGTGCGGGATACAGCGTGAAGCTAATTTAATTTATTTATTTTTTTTTATTTTAAAAGGTAAGAGTATAAGAATTAAAAAATTGTCTAAAATATGCTTTCTTCGCACTTGTTGTAATAATTAATGGTATATATTAAACAAAAAATACTTTAAATATTAAATATATTCAATAACATAGCTATTAAGGAGTCGTCGAGCGTCGCCGGGGTGCACTTAAATCGGTTAAGCCGTTTCTGAGATTAGTGTGAACAAATGCACACACAAGCAAACTGACCAAGTTCTATTACATACATTGTTAAATTCCCGTAATAAAAAAAGACTAATATATCTTCCATGTACAGACACCGATGAATTACGACTTTATTGTAAATATCGATAATGTAGGGAACTATTATTTATATTTATAGTATACTTAATATGTGTTATTTATGTATTTCAATATCGTAATTTATTTATTTATCATTTATATACATACATTCATCTAATATTGTTTATATATTTTGTAGTAAGTATTCGTATTTAGTTTATTCATATCAAAGCGCTCACTGCCGTCGACTGAACCGGTAAGGTGCCGTAATATTTACGCCTACCCCCTCGTCGACGGCACATTTAATTATCACAGTCGTTGCTTGCCACTCGATGCGCTTTCCATACGTTCCTTTGTTTTCTTTATTATTTTCTTCCAAATGTGTATTTTTCGTGTTCTGTTATATATATATATATATATATATATATATATATATATATATATATATATATATATATATATGTTTGTGGTTGACTTTCTTATATACTGTACCGTGTTCAATTGTGATTTTGCCATTTGTGTTATCACTGTACGTACATTTAAAGTAGTGTTGATTAAACTCAGTGCTAAACGTGAGTAGACTTTTATTATTCACCACCAACACTACAGATAAGTTTTTTTTTTCCTATTCAATTGAAAAAACATTTAATTGAAAATTCATATGGGAACTACGAAAATGCAACCTAAGCTTTTAATAATTTTCACATTACTCTTGAGTGCGTTGCAAACATACATTATAGGTATATTAAAACACGAACGTGTATTAGTGTATTAAGTAAATAATTCAGTAGTTTAAGCGTTTACGGCCGCAAGCCGTAGACTCAAGTCCCGCAGTGTTCGCAGAGTTCATGATTGAGTGTATCAATCTGTCGGCAAATTCAACATAATAAAAGTATTATAGGTGGCATGCGGGCGAAGCCACGAGTGGGCATCTAGTAATAAGAGAGGATCATAACCGTCGCGTTCCAGTCACACCCTTGGCCCCATGCGCCACCGCGGGCGCAACCCGTGTATTTTGATATATAATTAATGGAATATTGATTACTAATCTTGAATAGTATTGATAAACAGTTTTTTTTTGTGTTTGATTTTATAAAATTAGTTTTTATATTCACCTACCTAATACTTATTGTATGTATATGAGTAATGTTGTATGTAGGGGAGTTGTGCTTAAGATGACATACGAAGATAAGATGACACACTACCAATATTGGTTTAAATAATTACGCTAAGTACGATCTTATGATGTTTTAGAGAGTGTCTGTAGATATCGCTAGTATTTAAATTAATTATAACGAAAAGTAAACGCAGATTGGCAAGTAATTTATGTTTTAGTCATTTTGAATAGCAGAAAATTTTGCTTTCGCTTTTGCTTGGTGGTGAAAATACACGTAAGGTGAGGGTTTTCTATTTAAAGTTATTTTAAATGTAAAGTAGGCTTATTATATGACACAACTAACGCTAAAAGCGCATTCTTACCTATAAACTTTTGTCACAACTGTTACAATTAAATACACATATCTATTGGGTAAGATGACATACAAAACGTGAGTTTAAGATGGCATACTGTGTCATCTTACCCTTATGAATAGAATCGATTGATTGACCAATAAAAATGTTTAAAAAAGAAGAAACTATTTTTTTGTGAACTATGCTCATAAAATAATGATGGTAAAGACGTTTAAAGTCTAAGATGACATACTATGTCATCTTACCCTATAGGTATGTCGTCTTACACCTGTCGACCGAAGTGCGATTTATGTATGTTTTTTAATTGTATGTTGCTTTGATTGTTCTGAAACTAAAATATTTTCATTGATTATAATATATATGATAATATGCGCAATATGCTAATCTCACATGACTTCATTTATTTCAAATATTTGTCTTGAAAGAAAAAGTATGTCATCATAAGCACAATTCCCCTATATGAGTGCTGTTCAATAGAGTGGACTTCAATGTCGACAAAATAACAATATTCATTAAAATATAATATAATTATGTAGGTAAATAATCTGGAAATTATTTCGTATGTATCGTATCATATCATTTTGTATATCTTTTGTAAAGTTATCAACAGTTTTTAAGGCAAACTATTAAGTTCTGAAATTAAAAGATATCATGATATCCTAAAATATATTATAAAAAAAAAATTAAATTAAATTAGCTTCACGCTGTATCCCGCACACAGCAGGGTAGGCAGAGGGAACCTAGTGTTAAGACACTCCGTTCCCCACTTTCTGCTGAATTCTGGAGGCATTACGTGTTGAGTGGCGCCACAACGCCACGCTTAGCCTCGACACCAGAGCGAAGAAATGGAAATATAAACTTAAGTAAATATTTCATCTCCTCGTGTGAAAATCGAACCCACAACCAGTCGGTTTTACAGTCACTTTTTGTACCGCTTACTCATTTTTTAATATTACGCACTAATCACAAAGTGTATTTAATGTAAAATTTGATAAACAAAAAAAAACGTTATAAATGACAGCAAAACTTAAGTTTAGTTTAGTTTTAGCAAATACACCATAATCACTATGTACATACAATTGCAGTATAAAAAATTAACAAGTACTTTAATAGTCATTTTCCTAAACTTATAAAGCGATACAAGGACCTTTTTTGCTTTATTAAATTGGTGTTAACATTAAAAGTACTTCAGTCTTAAGCTTGTTCTCTGTAGAACCGCACTAGTATTTCATCATGCCAGTCTTAGACGATTTTACAAATTGTGAAAACGATGTACGATTGGATGGCAAAGTGGCCATTGTCACGGGTGCTACAGCAGGGACGGGGCTGGAAGTGGCGAAGAATCTGGCAAAACGTGGAGCAAAAATCATTATAGCCGGTCGTAATCCTGAAAAACTCTTAAATGCAAAAAATGACATTATAAAAAGTTCAGGAAACAACAATATAGTCACCGGGACGATGGATTTTGTATCTCTAAAATCGATTCGGAATTTCGCTAATAATATCAACACGTTGGAGCCAAGACTTGACATTTTGATCAACAATATTGGTGCTATTGGACTAGAAGACCGACTGACAGTTGATAACTTACACCTCATGATGCAAGTTAATTACTTTGGAGCTTTCTTATTAACATTCCTGCTTTTTCCACTAATGAAAGCCTCTGCACCAAGTAGAATTGTGAATTTGTCATCTATATCTCTTATTTTAGGATATATCGACATAGACCATATGAATGACGTTGGAAGGTATTCTAATTTTGGACTTTACTGTAACGCTAAGTTAGCGGACGTGTTGTTTACAGTAGAAATGGATAAAAGAATTAAAGGTAGTGGAGTGAATGTTTACAGTATGGATCCAGGTTTAGTAAAATCGGAATTTTTCAGATATTACAATAATACTGCATTAAAAACATTTTTTAACACAGGTTTATCAATAGTTGGTAGGCCTGTACATAGAGTTGCAACAATGCCTGTATTCTTGGCTGTTGATCCTCGAGTAAAAGAGTCTAGTGGAAAGCATTTTCGTGATTGTGCAGAATTTTACAGTAGCTGGTTTGCCAATGACACGGTTCTGTCCCGCAGATTGTGGGAGGAATCTAAAAGGTTGGTCGGTATCACTCCTGATGAAGACTGGGAAAATTTATAAGAATATTTTTGTGACAAAAACCATATGGATGGTGGATGATTGTTCATAAGAATTACTTTTGCTCGTCGAATTGTTTTATACATATTTTAATTAAATATAATTTCCATTTTATAGCATTCGTTTAATTTTTATACCAAAATAAATAAATATTATTACTTATTAAATAAGTTAAAAAGTAAAGAAATCTTTTAATGTAGTTTTTCTGGGCACAAAAAAGTATAGTACTTTTTAATATATTAAAATATTTAATATTTTACAGAATTACTAAAATGCATTTTCTACCAGAAACTGAAAGTGTGTTAATAGGGAATGGTGTATCTTAACACTAGGTTCCCATGCTTACTCTATCTACGTAGGATACAGCGTGTACAAAAATTAATAAGCCTCTGTATACTTTCTATTTATTATATTAATAAAAAGTTGCCTTCATTTATAAATTATTTTATATTTAGTTGGTACAGCAAGCAAACAAACATTTGTGTTAGAGTAGACTCCGTTTTTATCAATTTAGAAAAAAATTACATTGAAATAGCATAAACATAATTTATACAATTATTGCAAGAACTAAAGACAAAAAATATATAAATATTTCATAAGTCGCTTTTCCTTAATACAAACAGACAGTTTTTACAACATACGTATGGGGCGGAGTATTAACGTGAAGCGGACAGGTAAAAAAAAAGTCGAGGTAGTCAATTTTGGTTATATAATATATTATAATACTAATGGCAGCCTGTGACTTCGTTGGCTTAGAAGTTATAGCCATATTTTTACTGCTGCAAGATGGGATTACAATTAAATTTGAAATTGATTAATTTATGAAAAAAAATAATAATTCGCTGCGTAGGCGGAGTGGTGACTCTCACAGCCACACATTGTTTTAACGCACTGGGAGAAAGTAATCCATTTAAGTATGTGAAATCGAAGTAACAATCATCCCGTTAAGGAAAACGGTGTTTGACCAAAATGGCCTCAATATATAATATTTTTGCGTCAACACAAAACTGCCCACCAAAATGGACAATCTTCCCTTATTTGTTAATTCAGCTGGCTTCAGCTGGCCTAATATTCTTCGTCAAATGTTACAGGCATTTAATTCCTATACGACATTGCAAATTGCCTATCAAGTAGTACGGTATATTTTACGCGGCATTTCTTTATTTGTTATAGTTTAGCTGGACAGTGTCCCGAGTCCTCAATTTTGAATGTATTTGGAAATTTGAGACGAATAGACAAAAATTATGTTCTATTAATGATTTGATATCAACATCAAATTCATTAAATTCAATGTACAAACAGTTTTTTTTACTGTTTTATGTATAGATAATTATAGAAGTAATAACACATTATCTCGTGGACGTTTATATTTACATTAGCAGTTTGTTTATTATAGCCCAGATCCCAGGGCCCCCAGACCTACGTTATTATAGCACAGTTATAATATAAAAGAGACCAGTCGTGGCGCAGTGGCGCAAAGTGTGACTGTAATACCGACTGGTTGTGGGTTCGATCCCTACTCGAGAAGATTAAATATTTATTTAAATGTATATTTCCATTTCTTCGCTCTGGTGTCGAGGCAAAGCGCGCCGTTGAGTTCTGCCAGTAAACACGCAATACTTCGTGAATTCGGTAGAAAGTGGGGAACGGAGTATCTTAACACTATTTTCCCTCTGCCTACCCTGCTGTGTGCGGGATACAGCGTGAAGCTGATTTTGATTTTGATTATAGATAATTTCGTTGAGCAAAAATAACGCGGGCGTATAACGCCCAATATTAATAACCTATCTCCAACGTCAATCTTCGATTGTTCCATATATCTAACCAATCTAGAGATTGGATCGCGCTATAGATAGTAGCTGCCAAATTTGAAAATTTTAAGTCAACAGGAAGTACTCTATTATTTTTATTTTAAAAACAAAAACATCCTTATTTCAATAGAGAGGACGGTTGGAAACCACCCACCTTAACCCACTCATAAAATCTTTGAAATCTCAAATCCACCATACCAGAAGGCAAGATACAGTCAGAGCATTCTACAGGAATCCAGGGCAGTACGCGCGGCAATTAAAGAAAATGGCGGTAGCTTGATATAATAATTATGTCAACTGACAGACGAATGCCACCTCAGTCTACCCGTGACCACGGTGTTCGACAAAAATCGTGTATATATAGTCGTATAGATCAAAGATGAAAAAAACTAACACCTTAATTAGTGTGTGCAACGCACCCGTGCAGAACCGAGCGTTTCGTTAATCCTACTAATCCTACTTAAATCTTATTACTGAACGGATTTAGATGAAACTTTACAATAATATATGTAACTTATACGTAACATATATGCTAGAATTTATGTTAAGATATTGTAAAATTTGACTATAATATAACAAAAAGTTACAATAAACGGGCAAATCCAACCTGGATTTGGTCGCCAGGTATAGACAAAATGTACCTATATAGATACTACCTATTACTAACGACTCGCCCGGTCTCACCCGGTCTCGCCCGGCATACAATACGGTCGACGAGTTGTGGCAGCCCTGAGTTAGGCTTTCTGATCTTTTGCGCATTGTGCACTGGCAAAAAAATATTCAAAAGTTCTTACTTTATCCACTACGTTAATAATTCTGGAGGCATTGCATGTTTAGTGGCGGAACTTGAGGCCGCGCTTTGCTTGACACTAGACCGAAGAAATGGGAATAAAAAATATAAATAAACATTTCATTTCCTCGAGTGGAGATTGAACTCATAACCAGCCGTATTAACAATCACGCTTTGTGCCGCTGCGCCACGGCTGGCCTTTATGTAAGTAGTAAGTTCTATTCGCACCGAAGCCGCTTTTTTATGACATTATATTCTTTAAATATTTGTATTACCTTTTTAGATACTACGACGGCGGTTGTGTTCCCAAATTTCAAATCTCTAAAATCATGTAAGGAAGAAGTCTAGAATAACTAAACTAGAAGAACTAAAAAAAACTAAATGACTTCTTCCTTACATGATTTTAGAGATTTGGTAGGTAGGTGATCCTCGGAGTTTAATGTTAAGTCAATTCGTTCCCATTAAGACATTTCTGTTACCCACTTTCCGCCAATTTCAGCGGAAAAGCAAGCAGCGGGGTAGGGAGGAACGGAGTGTTATAACATTGGGTTTCTTCTGCCTACCTTGCTGTGTGCAGGATACAGCGTGAAACTGATTTTTATTTTTTTTTAATGTAATTATAGGCAGTATAAGAAGTATGGGGAAGTCGAGAGCTCTGAGAGCTAGGTACTAAATTATTCTCACCAGAAACAAAATAATCTTACATTTTAATATAAAAAAAATAAAAACAACACGACTAACAAATTGATATCTCTCTGTTTTCTCCTTCTTGTCCTGTAATGATATCTCATACGCCCGTGTCTTCTCACCTCCATTTATAAATCTCACACCTAAGTATATCTCATATTCACATTCAGTGTCCATGTTATTAAATATGAAACCTTTTAAAAAAATATATTGACTGTCTGAAACTAAAGCAAATGTGTACCGTAAAATAATTGCTCGCTAGGTTTCTGCAGGCGTCACAGACACGATCAGCCTAAGTAGTATTTAATATCA
Source organism: Heliconius erato x Heliconius himera (assembly GCA_013421005.1). Classification (NCBI taxonomy): domain Eukaryota; kingdom Metazoa; phylum Arthropoda; class Insecta; order Lepidoptera; family Nymphalidae; genus Heliconius; species Heliconius erato x Heliconius himera. The sequence continues at coordinate 16,478 of JAATLQ010037085.1, read as the reverse complement.
AACAAATAAGCTGGTCATTTATAGTTTTAATGTTAATATAAAATATATAAATATTAAATATATAAATATTTTCATTGGAAAATATTTATATATTTTTTGTATAATTTACTATTAAATTATCTCTAACAAAAATTGTTTATCATAATGTAGTAGTTCTTAAGTTCATCTCATTCATTGATCTTATCTTATCTTATTGATCATTTATCTCTCGCCGGGAACATGTTCGGTCCAAGTGTTGTCCACCGAACACCGCGGCGTCGCCTTTGGCACTCTCGCACTTTTCGGCGCTAATATTGTAAGGCAGTGAGTGCCTATTCAAAGCTTACTGTCCTGTAGCATTAATAAGGCGCACTCATTATCCATATAGCATAGCGAGCAATAAATATTTTTTTTATTTGAAGACTATTTTACTCTGAGAGGCCAGTCGTGGCGCAGCGGCACGAGGTGTGACTGTAAAACCGACTGGTTGTAGGTTCGATCCCCACTCGAGGGGATGGAATATTTCCTTAAATTTATATTTCCATTTCTTCGCTCTGGTGTCGAAGTTAAGCGCGGCGTTAAGTTCTGCCACTCAACACGCAATGCCTCCAGAATTCGGCAAAGAGTGGGGAACGGTGTGTCTTAACACTAGGTTCCCTCTGCCTACCCTGCTGTGTGTGGGATACAGCAGGTGCGGGATGAAGCTGATTTAATTTAATGTAATTTAATTTGATTTTAATTTTATTTTACTCTGAAACTCGCTAATCTCTAGCTAAATGTTGTATCCAACGAACATTTATTATTATGTAAAGTATCGCCTATCCTAGGTTCTAAACAAGTTTCGTATGTAGTATGAAAATTTCCAAACATACTTATATTAAAGGATTACAATAAATGAATAATGTATACCTACTTCTTTCTTTTTCTATCCACTTTTTAGCACAGCTAGCATAGTGTTAGATAGGTTGATCTAATCTTTCCATTTATTACTTTTTATTAAACTTTTCGAGACATAACGTCATGGCGGCCAGTCGTGGCGCAGCGGCACGAAGTGTGACTGTAAAACCGACTGGTTGTGGGTTCGATCCCCACTCGAAAAGATGAAATATTTACTTAAATTTATATTTCCATTTCTTCGCTCTGATGTCGAGGTTAAGCGCGGGATTGAGTTCTGCCACTCAACACGCAATGCCTCCAGAATTCGGCAGAAAGTGGGGAACGGAGTTTCTTAACACTAGGTTCCCTCTGCCTACCCTGCTGTGTGCGGGATACAGCGTGAAGTCGACCTCATGGCGGAATACCACGCCGCCGCAGCACCTTTTCTTGTTCTTGTCTTGTTGAACATAGGAATGAAAATAACTTGTTTTCCTAAGTGGAAATCAACCTTCGCGCTTACGTTAGTCAAAAGGTACTTCATTTTAATAAATTTATTACAAATCTATCATACTTTATAATTAAGCCTAACTCTACAAATCCTAAGTACCTACGTACATAAATGAACTTAGTTACTACAAAAAGTATTTTTTAATGTATTCTTTATATAATAAATATATAAAATAAATATTTTTTTCCTCAAACTCATTTACAATTGCAAATTAACAATACAAATTGGAATTCTCATCACAGACTAAAAACGTATGAGGAAGTGTTCTTGCTCCTACTAAGCTGTAATATTTTTTTGCCCAAAAAACACTATAGAAAATAGAATCTTTGTTAATGAATCGAAATGCTAAAATACCTGTCTTTCTTATTAAAAAAAATGTATGGAATTATCACAGCGTGTCGCTTAAAAGCTGAGGAAGTCGCGACTTCAAGTTCTGGTTAGTGTGAGTAATACCTGACCGACCAGCATTTACGTAAAGAAGAAAATAAAAAGAAATATTACGTATAGCATATTGATTTTTAATATAATTTATCTGTGGAATAGAAAATAGAACCAGAGCAATTAAATTTTGAGCCCAATGATAACGTGTACGTAATACTGTAAACATGACTGTATAATAATGATTAGTAGTCTACTTCTCTTATTCTAACAAGTCCAGACCGTTCGACAGCAAACCTAGATTCCACTCCCGCAGAAGTACTAGAAGCTGCGACAGACAGAGTTTTGCCACCCGTGTTGTCTCGGTAAAAGCCCATAGGCTAACAAAATTAACCTCACATTAAAAAATATTCTAATACGGGACTTTTTCTGTCACGTCGAATTGAATAACGTCACGTTGACCATAAAGGAACACACATTATTACTAAAGTTAAATAATATTAGTCCACCAGTTTTATTATATACATTAAACACGTAGGGTGGAGCAAGGACCACTACTTTTACTAGATAAGGTTCCTATATTACTACTGTTTCCATTCCGTATATCTGAAGTAAATTTATTTAATTCAATTGGCTTCCAAAAAATTATAAAATAATCATTTTAAAAAATAACATTTTCATTGTAAATATTAAATAATAATATAAAAGGTAAAGAAAGACACATTTAATATCTTAATCAAAATTTATTTTTACTGTATGTAACATGTATAGTACACCAATAATTATTTAACTAATATTACAAATATAATAACGTGAGAAAATAGTGAGAACTCAATAGTAGCATCTACAAGACAATTAAATACCGATATAAAAAAAAAATAATAACAAATAACGTTGCAGAGCACGTTTATGGTTCCACTTCCTTTTAGCCTTTAGTGTCTATGTAGTCGTTGACCTGATTATATTGTCATATTAATTTACAATCAAATGGAACAATGTGTGAAACAAGTGCACGCCTCGATGGAAAAGTGGTCATCATCACTGGTGGCAGCACTGGTATGGGATACGAAGCAGCCAAAAGCATAGCTAACAAAGGAGCCAGAGTCATCATAGCTAGCCGCAACGAAACAAAACTCAGCCGGGCAAGAGATCGAATAGAACAACTTACTGGAAATAAAGACATCAGTTATAAATTACTTGATTTAGCTTCAGTAAAATCTGTTAGAAATTTTGCAATGGCTACTCTTGAAACAGAAGAAAGACTAGATGTTCTTATCAACAACGCGGGTGCTATAGGCTTACCAGATAAGCTCACCGCCGACGGCATCAATCTAACAATGCAAGTAAACTATTTCGGAGCATTTCTTCTCACGTATCTATTGCTGCCTTTACTCAAAAGCACTGCACCTAGCCGGATAATTAATAGTTCTGCTTCATCAATGTATATAGGACATATAGATTTTGACCATTGGAGCGATGTTGGGAGGTATAACGTGATTGAACAAATAGCAAATTCAAAATTAGCTGTAGCTCTGTTTAATGCAGAATTGGATCACAGATTAAAGGGTACCGGTGTAACAGCAAATACTTTTGATCCATTCGTTGTGCGCGATACAAATATATTAGAGAATCTTCCTAATTTAGTTAGAAATATTTCTCAGTTGTTTATAGATATGATAGGACAGCCGAAAGAAGACGTTGGAAAACAATTAGCAGTCCTAGCAGCAGATCCCGCGTTAGGGACAGTGAGTGGAAAACATTATAAGTTTTGTAAAACCTGGATTAATCATTGGTTGGTCAGCGACAGGAAGCTTACCAAGGATCTTTGGGAAAGGTCGAAAGGAATTTTAAATATAACAGCTGAGGAAGATTGGGAGAATGAGAATTAAGGTTTTATAAATATATTAATAAATAAAATCAAGCTTTATATTTATATTGATGTACATTTATTACGTAAAGTAATAATATGATATCCTTAAGACAAGTAACATGGAATAATGCCTAAAAATATAATGAAAATATCTTTGTGTAAAATTTTATTAGTGTACATATAGACTTAATGTAACCTTAAAAAGTACCAAACATAATATGATTAAAAAGATTGTATATACTTATTTTTTAATCACTCTCCATTTTATTTATGTTCAGACGAATACCGTTGGCCAGCTCGTGGTGAAATCAAAAACTACAGTTTTTGTAATGAAATCTACAAACTATTTAAATACTCTTACTAAAGGACTCATATCATATTTAATTTCATGTAATGTCCGGCATATGGCAGGGTAGCGGTAGGCAAAGAGAACCTCACTAGGTCTTAACCCTTTAAGACACTCCGTTCCCCATTTACCATCCAATTTTCGAGACATTGCGAGATGAGTACAGGTACTCAACGCCGTGCTGTCTCTTGTAATCATTGCGAAAAAATTAAAATAATTCATTCACCCCGAGTAGAAATCGAACCTACCACGTCCAATCGGCTTCCACTGGCCTGAAATTATTAATAGTTGGCAATTTTTTTTTTAGTAAATCCTTATAAAACTTATGTTATTTCCTTAAATTGAATATAACCAGTTAGTATATTTCGTTACTTAGCCTTAGCTTGTATTATTATATTGTATTTGCTTAAGCCTTTTTAACCGACTTCTGTAAGAAAAGGAGGTTATCAATTTGACTGTTTTTTTTATTTTTTATGTTCGTTACCTCAGAACTTTTGAGTGGGTGAACCAATTTTGATGATTTTTTTTTGTTTGAAAGCTTGTGTTTCCCGTGTGGTCCCATTTTTTTATTTCCTTTCTGACAATGGTATCTATGAGAAAATCACATAAGTCTTAAATTTGCTTTAGGTATGTGCGCGACTTAAAAAAAAAGGATGTTCACATTTTCAACCGACTGCAATAAAGGGAGAGGTTCCCAATTCACCCGAATATTTTTTGTTAAGCTGATCGAAACAAAACTCTTACTGGTCAAAAGTAGGTTTTGTTATAATGCTGAGTATTTTGGATATGGACGACACAGTGATCCCAGCGAAGTAGTTTGGTAATAATTGTAATAATTTTTGAGTAAATGGTCATAATGTGTCATATAGAGTTAAACTGTGGAACGTTTTGAAATTACAACCACTACCTACTTGTTTAAGATGCACCCTCTTAAGATCTACCCATCACTTAAACCCGTAAAATAAATAAATTAAAAAAAAAAACCGACTTCATACGATGAAATAAAAAGTAAAAAATAATTTTACATACAGTAAACGTACTTTGATTTTGTGAAACAATAATAATTAAAAAAAGATTTTATAATTTTGAAGTGTGTCGAGCTAATGCTACTATAACCTTACTACAATATCGAATTACTAAGCTGATTTTATTTGGCACCGATTCGAAATTAAAAAAAACCTTTTTTTAATTAAAAAAGGTAACGTGAAACTCAAAATGTTACTTAATATTTTGAGTCCCGTAATATACAGGTAACTTGATAAAGTCAAAAATAGAGTAAAGCTGGCAAGGTTGCCATATATCTACATCTATACTTAATATTATAAAGCGAAAGAGTTTGTTTGTTTGTTTAAGCGCTAAGATCTCTGGAATTACTGGTCGGAATTATTTTTTTTATTTTATATGAAAGCTACATTCCTCAGCCTTAAATAATTAAATAGCAATAACTAGGGATGCCATCGTATTACTTTAACCACGTCCGCTACAGAAATATATAAATATATACATTGTACTACACAAATATTTAGTCTCATTAGTTCTTAAATAAAGTTTCAAGTTTCAAAAGTTTTTTTTTTTTTTCAAAATAAAAAGACGACAAATTGTATATGATTGTGTAAACAATGCTCGCTAGTACATTGGTTCCGTGTTAATAACTTAATGTATTATTTTTAGAACACCTAACACGAAAGTTGTTAAAGCCGATGTACTCTTGAATGGTGAACCCGTAGATCCTGTCGATTCTACGGTATTTCTCGGTATCACCATAGACTCCAAATTACAGTGGGGACCCCATATTGATGGATTGGCGAATAGACTTAGCTCTGCAGCTTTCGCGGTCAAAAAAATTAGATCACTAACTGACGTAGAAACGGCTCGACTTGTTTACTTCAGTTACTTCCATAGTATTATATCCTATGGGATTTTACTTTGGGGTAATGCAGCCGGTATTCAACCGATATTTGTCCTGCAGAAGCGAGCTATTCGTGCAATCTATAACTTAGGCCCTAAAGACTCCTTAAGGCAAAAGTTTAAAGAAATTAATATATTGACAGTTGCATCTCAATATATTTTTGAAAATGTTATTTATGTTAAGAAAAACATTAATAATTTTACCAAAATTGGTGATTTTTATAATATTAACCCTAGAAATAGACAATCTTGGTGCACCTGTAACTCGGTTGCATCGAATTCGTAATTATTTTATGGGACAATGTGTACGCTTTTACAATAGGATCCCAGAAAACGTCGATTTAAAAAAATTGTGAAAAGACGTTGTGTGTTAAAGGTTTTTATCAAATTAAGGATTATGTAAATGATAACACGCCTTGGGAATGAAATGCTCGCTCCAGTTTGTTTCAAAGGTATCATTGTCACAGATAATTAAATATGTATTTGTTTAAAATAGATTTTAAAAAATGAGTCCCGCTGAGTGTCTTGCGCCGGTTCTTCTCAGGTCTGAGGCATTAACTTTAGTGAACTAGTGGTAAATTATTTGACGTTCAAAAAATAAAGCATGTAACTTCTTATTTTGAATAAAATTATTTGAGTTTCAATTTGAATTTGAGTCAGCGACACCGTATATCTATTTCCTATAAATAAGTGACAATAAACAATTTTTTATTTTACATAGAATCAATATCTTACTATTTATTATTAAATTAAATCAGCTTCACGCTGTATCCCGCACACAACAGGTTAGGCAGAGGGAACCTAGTGTTAAGACAATCCGTTCCCCACTTTCTGCCAAATTCTGTAGTAATTGCGTGTTGAGTGGCAAAACTCAACGCCGCGCTTATCCTCGACACCAGAGCAAAGAAATGGAAATATAAATTTAAGTAAATATTTAATCTCCTCGAGTGGGATCGAACCCACAGTCCACAGTCGTACTTTGTGCCGCTGCACCACGACTGGCCTTTATTATTATTTATATAATTTATTAGCGAAAATTGTGATAACTTTAATAGGAAGATAACCTAACCTAACACACCATCACCATCGAAATTTTATGAAGATAAATTTAGATTTTTTTATAATATGTGATTTGGACGTATAATTTTGGAGAACTTGCATTTTCACAGAATTTTAAAAAATGATTGAAAATGATTGAATCTGTTGGCAAATGCATTATAATAACGGTATGCGGGCGAAGCCGCGAGCGGGCCACTAGTGTGTTATAACGATGCAATAATACATTTAAGTATAAAAAATTGCCCAAAAATAAAAGCAGATGAAATGTATTTTTCTTGTCTACATGTTATATTAGGCAGATTAGCAAATTTAGTTTTATTTTAGTGTTGTATATGTATATGTAATAGGCGTTACTAGTATTAATCGACCGAATACATTACGCTCCGATTCGCTTCTTCAGAAATGCTCATAGTTTTACTAAATACGTAATAATACATAGGGGAAGTAGGGGCAGCTTGGAAATATGGGCTATATTATTTTATATAATTATAAATAAATATAACTGTAAGCATTTTTTTTTCGTGGGGATATAAGTTATTTTTTTGTGCGGAGATCCATAAATTATCTTTGCGTTCCAGAAAAGAAATATTAACATTTTATAGTTATTACTATATAAATAGACAATGGACTCGTCTTAAGACTAGGTTCCCTTTGCTTACCTTGCTGTGTAAGGGATACAGCGTGAAGCTATTAGCTTTTCTCGTCTTTTAATTTAAAATTATTGTAAAGACATCAAACACCTCGAGGCTTTTACAGAACTTATATTTCTTCCAGAGCAAAATACCATTAGCCTTGTACAATGTCTATCTTAAATTCTAATACAATATGTTATTCTAGAGGACTTCTTTCTTCTTCCGCTCCAAGTCTAAAGGTGCATCTCGAATTTTCCGACCACATGAGGCATTTGGTGGTAGTTCTATAAACTTATATTCAAATATATCTTTCAATTAAACAAAGAGGTCGATTTACATTTTTATAATAAATTATTGTGAATATCAAAACCATAAATATAAAATCGTCTCATTATGAATGTCATTTTCCTATTACCTTAAAGCTATATTTATTTCCAGCTTGTTACATAATGTGGTACACACTTGTGGACATATATATTTCTAAAAGTCTAATGTTTTGTTTGTAATGAGGCCAGCCGTGGCGCAGCGGCACGACGAGTGACTGTAAATAAAACCGACTGGTTGTGAGTTCGATCCCCACTCGAGAAGGTGAAATATTTACTTATATTTATTTATATTTCCATTTCTTCGCTGTGGTGTCGAGGTTAAGCGCGTCGTTGAGTTCTGCCACTCAACACGCAATGCCTCCAGAATTTGGCAGAAAGTGGGGAACGGAGTGTCTCAACACTAGGTTCGGATACAGAGTGAAGCTGATTTTTTTTTTAATGTTTTTTACAATTATATTTGAAGACGGTCATTCATCTATCTACTTTTTACTTGGGAAAATTACAAACCTTTCTAATAATGGAAATATAAATATAACTATAATAATACAAAATAAAAAGTAACCTAATTATATATAATATTTTTATCTAACTTACTATATTTAACTACAATTAATTATATTCCAAACAAAATTCTACTCATGTTAAGGTCAACTTTTTAAATAAATCATAATATATTACATACTATATTATTATGTCCACATGAGTCTCGAATTAGAAACGCTAAATAAAAATAAAACAAGTTCCTTAATGTTCATTCACCTAAACACATAATGCATACCATTGACCTTCTTTGAGTAATACCTTGGTGTTAAAACTGAAGGTAGTTCAGTTTTAAAATTGCTGCCTGTTAAACCACACTGATAGCTCGTTATATTTTCGTTATGCGAATCTTGGACGATTTTACAAATTGTGAAAATGATGTACGATTGGACGGTAAGGTGGCACTTGTTACTGGTGCCACATCAGGAACTGGACTAGAAGTAGCCAAGAATCTATCAAAACGTGGAGCGAGAGTCATTATAGCCAGTCGTAGCCCTGGAAAACTCTCGAATGCAAAAAATGACATTATAAGAAGTACAGGAAATACTGATGTAGCAACCAGGACGATGGATTTCGAATCTCTTAAATCAATTCGGAGTTTTGCAAATGATATAAACACGTTCGAGCCAAGACTTGACATTTTGATCAACAATATTGGTGCTATTGGACTAGAAGACCGACTGACAGCTGATAACTTACACCTCATGATGCAAGTTAATTACTTTGGAGCTTTCTTATTAACATTCCTGCTCTTTCCACTAATGAAAGCTTCAGCACCCAGCAGAGTTATAAATGTGTCATCGTTAGCTCTTATTTTGGGAAAAATTGAAATAGACCACATGAATGAGGTGGGAAGATATTCAAATTTCGGAATATACTGCAACGCGAAATTGGCGGACGTGTTATTTACAATAGAAATGGACAAAATAATTAAAGGTAGTGGAGTGAGCGTGTACAGTATGGATCCAGGCTTAGGCAAATCGGAATTTTTTAGACATTACAACAGTACTTTATGGAAGACATTTTTTAATACGGCTCTTACAATATTTGGTAGGCCTTTACATAGAGTTGCAACAATGCCTGTGTTCTTGGCTGTTGATCCTCGAGTGGAAGAGTCTAGTGGAAAGCATTTCCGTGATTGTGCAGAATTTTACAATACCTGGTTTGCCAATGATACCATTTTAACTAGAAGATTGTGGGAGAAATCTAAAATGTTGGTTGGTATCACTCCTGATGAAGACTGGGAAAATCTTTACTTTTACAATAATAATAATGTCTATGACACATTTAGATGGTTTAGATAATGTTTGTCAATTAATAAACAATAATTTCTATATCTTTTATAAAATTGTTTTTTCCTGTATTTTACCAATTGTTATCATTTATAGAGAATATTATGTACAAAATTTAAAAATCAAAACAGTATTTTTTTTTTAGTGTTGTTCATTTTTAAAGTGTTGTTCCACACTAAGTAAAGAAAAATACTTATAAAGTAAACGTATAAGCATAAAAGTTTATTATCTTCTGTGCAACCAGTATGAGCTTAATTATTAACCATAATTTTTACGTTACTTTATATAAATTATTCTAATAACTTCTTAGTGTATTATTCTGCAACATTCGAACAGCATAAATTACTTAACCAGGTCAAGGATAACAATTATAAAGAATCTCTAGGAGAATTAACTATGAGAAATTTATAAAAATATTCTATAGCTAAAGAGTTTATTTGGTTAAAAAATCCATCCATTTATTATTCTAATTTTACTAGATTTAAATATAATTTATTTCGACATATTTTAGAGATAGGTCTAACTTTATTCCACTTTAGAGAAAAGTGAATTGTATAATTAAGTATATTGTTACTGCAAGAGCTAGTTACAAAAAAAGGATATTTCAAAATTTGCCTTTCTTTAATTAACAGACCGAGGTTATACAATGTACATGTGTTGTAAGCTGTAAATTATGTTCTAAGTAGTAGTTGCCTTCACCTTGCATTAAACCACACGTTCAATATATAAATTTTACTATTGGCAGCCTTCAATTTCATTTGCGTGAACTATAAAATGTAAAATTTTATTTTTTTCCATCCTGCAAGGATTAAAAGAGTCCTATCTTAGTACTCCCTTATACTCCCCAAAAAACTTACATGACAAAACTTTTGCGTCCTACGTCCTATTACTAACCAGCACCAGAGCAAATAATTCAATTCCCCAAGTGAGAATTGAATCTACAATCATAACATTCCACTTCCATAATCATCAACAGAGGCACAGTGGCCCTCACGATGGCTTGAAAACATATTTAGACTTAAACTAATGAATATAGAACCTAGGATTTTTTTTTAAATAAATAGATTAAAAAACTCTTGCACTCACTTTGCTATGTAAATTAAACAGTCATCGATATATATAACTCCATATTACACTATACCAAAGGCAGCAAAAACCAACCAACCACAAAACTAATTAAGCTAAACACATTGTATTTAGCTTAAGTAGTTTTTGTCAATGTCTGTAAATTGTAAACTGATGGACAAATGGAAAATAAAAATAAGTACGTGGGTTCGGTTAACAAATGGCGAAATAAATTATTATAATTTCTTAAATTTAGTAGGCCGGTCGTGGCGCAGCGGCACGAGGTGTGACTGCAAAACCGACTGGTTGTGGGTTCGATCCCCACTCGAAGAGATGAAATATTTACTTAAATTTATATTTCCATTTCTTCGCTCTGATGTCGAGGTTAAGCGCGGCGTTGAGTTCTGCCACTCAACACGCAATGCCTCCAGAATTCGGCAGAAAGTGGGGAACGGAGTGGCTTAACACTAGGTTTCCTCTGCCTACCCTGCTGTGTGCGGGATACAGCGTGAAGCTAATTTAATTTTTATTTTTTTTTAAGTTTAGTAGGAAGACACACAGCGTTTCGTTTTATTCCACCAATGAGAAATTTAAGGGGAATGTGGGGAAAGAGAGAACATGTTCCTTTTACTTAACCTACTACGTGAAGCTAAAATCACCATGTTCTTTCTTCCTCTCTGCCCACATTTTATAAATAAATAAATGCCTGAATTTATTTTAACTTATCGTTATAAATATATGTACCTATTTACATATATGCTTATGTAAGTATCTACACATGTACCTTGGTGTCAAGGCTGTTTTTTTTTACCTTGGATTCATTGGTATAATTTTAGGTATGTATACATGTCAGTATTTTGTACGTTTTTTTGCTATACTAATATGTATCCGAGATGAACTAATATTAATTGTAACTAAAAAAAATGCCAACACGCAATGCCTCCAGAATTCGATGGAAAATAGGAAACGGCGTGTCTAAAAAAAACTAGTGAAAATCTATTGATACATCTATAAATGAACGAACAAGAATGAACGAACATCACAAGTCAATCATTGCAAAACAGTTTTTTTTAGCTTCACAATGTGTAGGCAGAGAGAACCTGGGAACCTCCCTTGCTGTTAAAACACTTTCGTTTCTTCCCATCGAATTCTGAAGGCATTGCGTGTTGAGTGACGCGTGTGAGCTTATTAAAAAAATACGATAATGTACTTAAAAGCCACACGCAAATATAATTTATCTATTAATAAAAAAAATCAGCTTCACGCTGTATCCCGCACACAGCAGGGTAGGCAGAGGGAACCTAGTGTTAAGACACTCCGTTTCCCACTTTCTACCGAATTCTGGAGGCATTGCGTGTTGAGTGGCAGAACTCAACGCCGCGCTTAACCTCGACACCAGAGCGAAGAAATAGAAATATAAATTTAAGTAAATATTTCATCTCCTCGAGTGGAGATTGAACCCACAACCAGTCGGTTTTACAGTCACACCTCGTGCCGCTGCGCCAGTACTGGCCTCAAATCTATTAATAATTTAATAAAAACATAATTGATAATAATAAAATTAAACACTCAAGTTGGGTATAAGATTATAATGAAATAGGCATGTGCCCATCAAGATTTTTAAAAAAGGTCTTTTATCTAACGAAATAATCACTTATTAATATAATATATAAAAGGAGGCAGGAATGCACCTGTCCGTTTGTTCATAATGCGTAAATCATTATGTCAGTCACACTCATCTCGCTTCCGTGTGAATTACGCAAATATGGCAGCTTGGCCCAAATTACAGGCGTTGAGTATAACCCTATTGGTTTCCTTTGTATAATTTATATTATAATATTATATAATTTATTTACAAATAAAACAGAAGTGATAAACCAAAATTTATTGTATTTATTTGCCCAACCTACCCCGCATCGTCTAAGAGACAAATGAAAAATGGTATAAATAGTTTTTCTTATATATAACAGTTTTATATAATACAATAGTTTAATTGCTAACTACAAAATGAATGAGAGAATTTATAATAAACACATAACTTAAGTAATTTTTTATTCAAACTTACATCATTTCTCTACGATCCATGTCCCTGAACAGTTAAATATATATAATTTAAATATTGTAATAGATCTATAGTCTATTGGTAATTATTTAGATCTACAACATATTTAATGTTGCTAATATAAAGTGTTTTTTTATTGGTTAAGTGATATAAATATAATTATATTTTGTTGATTAAATTAACGAATTTTATTTTTGAATTAAGTTCTGCTAGCCATAAGCCTAGTTTTAAGTAGAAAATAACTATATAAAATATATCACTATAATATGTAAAATAATAAAATTTATTTTAACGAAAAATAAAGACTTTTTATGGATCATTAATGATATTAACAAGTAATAAATTAAATCGTCGACATCAGTGCAGGACCTTCTAGTTCTAACTGCAAGTTTTTGAAATAATTATTTCTTTAAAATGATAACTTAAAGTATCTAATGGTGCCATGATAAACTAGCTTGTAATCACGCATTTATATAACCTACAATATGGTACTTTTTTAAAGTATTCGTGTCGTTTTTAAGGCAGTTTTTACTGTCTACTGTGCAAAACGTATTTTTCTTTTAGAAGGTTCTGGATGCAGCCCAACAAAATATATTCGTTATAGGCAATATAAAATCGCTTCAGCCTATAACTTGACAAGGAACAAACACTAAAAGGATTCTGCGGTGAAACTGGAAAGTGTGTTTTCCACCGTCCTCTATGCCGTTTGCATCTCAAATATTTCTAACGTGTAATATATTGATTTGTAAAACACACGCTACCGTAATTTAGAATTAGCGGGTCCACTTTGAGGGTTACGCAGTTTTGTTTTACTTTTCTATTAGGATAATTAAGTTAAATGCTTTAGGTATTTTATTATATATTTTTTTTAGTTTCACGTTGTATCCCGCACATAGGCATAGGAAACCTGGGATTTTAGTGTTAGGACACTCCGTTACCTAATCAGACACTTTGAATGGATATTTTATAGTATTATTTTAATTATGCATTTTCTATAGTCCATGGGCAACAAGAAAAGAAAGAAACTAATTATACTTCACTCTGCTTAAATAATTTATTTTGTTAAAAATATATATATTTGCTATTTCTTATGTAGAATTTTCGGTCTCAGTATACAAATTAACATCCAGACACAACATTTTTTTTTATTTAAACTTACATCAGCTGCTGTGTGTACAGTATAGTGTTTTCACATAATTATAAATTTATAATAAAAAAAAACAGAAATAAAATCAAAAGTTAACTTATAAATTTAAATAGCAATGGTTTGTAAATGTGTATCAGCATCAAATTTCTTAAGGTAAAAAAATATAATGTAAAGATTGAAGATTGAGGCCGTTGCGGCGCGGCGGTTTAATTTCTACATTTACCACAAAACTCTTGAATGTAGGAGATTTTAACAGAAGAACAGGATCACAAGTGCGCGACTGTATACGCGTCAGGTTGCTGGTTTGATGACCACTCTATACAACGTTAAGAAAAAAATACATACACAAAAACAAACATATAAACACTATGCTTATATAAACATACAAAAATATAAAAATCATAAAGAAAATTTTCAAAAAAGAAAGGAAAAAATATTAAAGATACTAATTTAGGTTATGAAAATGTTCTTTAAATCTGATTTTAAAAATTACCACAGATTGTCAACTAGTATTAAAATTAAGAAGTGAGTTCCATAGGCGCTGCTTGCAATTGCTTCACGCTATACTTAGCACGCACCAGTGTAGGCAGAGGGAACCTAGTGTAAAGACACTCCTTTCTTTACACTACACTTTCCGCCGAATTCTGGGGGCATTTCGTTTTCAGTGGCGGAACTCAAATCTCTACACCAGAGCTATGAAATAGGATAATAGAAATATAAATTCTAATAAATATTTCAATTACTCGAGTCGAAATCAAACTCACAACCAACCGCATTAAAAGTTCCACTTTATAATAAGTTTAATAAATATAAATATCGATAAACAACAATAATGCAGTAGATCACAGCTAACATCACTACGCAGTCGTAACGGGTCATTGGAAAGTATGCAGCAAAGGTTAGGTATTTGTTATAACGTGGTTTATCTGTCCGACGACTGGAGCACATCGCACGATGAGTACGATTTGTTATGGAGATATCTTTTATACTGTTATAATATACTTATTTCATATTGAAATCTATATACTATATAGGTATATAAAATTGGTAATTGATTAATAGATTAGAAAGCGGGCGCCACGCTGTATCCCGCACACAGCAGGGTATGCAGAGGGAACCTAGTGTTAAGGTACGCCGTTCTTCATTGCTTGTCGTGGCGCAGGGGTACAAAGTAAACGCTACAGGTTGTGGATTCGAGTCTCACTCAAAGAAATTAAATATCAAATATTTCCATTTTATTCGCTCTGGTATCGAGGTAACATGTTATATTAAGTTACACCACTGAACAGATAATGTCTTCAAAATGGAGAACGGAGCATGAAATAAGAGAGGATTTCTTAAAATTCCGACGGAAACGAGAAAAAATGAGATTTTATACTTTACGTCTTAACGTCCATGTAAATAAAGTCGCCGGCGACGACTAGTTAAACTTCACATCGATGATTTTAGAAAAGTAAAATTTTAACACATGATTCTGAAGTATATTGGTTCAAGTGAGTTCTAGGTGATAAAGCTATCATATATTCAAACCCAGTATAGGCCATCGTGGCGCAGAGAGACAGCGTCTGACTCAAAAGTTACCCTGTTAAAATAAAAAAAAACATCACGCGCTTCCTACATAGCAGAGTAAACAGGGAACCTAGTATTAAGACATTCCTCTAAGATTCCGAAAAAATATTAGGCTTTTATATGTATGTGTATTACGAAATACATATAAATATATATACGTATATCTCATGTATTTACAGACTATGAAGTATATACAGAGGTTATAAGTGACTAACAATTTCCTTCCATTATATAACTGAGGAAAGCTTTGTACGTATAAAGTTAACTCGTGATTAGGGACGACCTCTTCTTACAACCGAAGCTCCATGTAATACATAACATTATTTATAAAATTGAAAATTAAAATAAAATCAGCTTCGAGCTGTACCCCGAACGCAGCAGGGTAGGTAGAGGGAACCTAGTGTTAAGACACTCCGTTCCCCATTCTCCGCCGAATGCTTTAGGCATTGTGTGTGGAGTGGCGGAACGCAACGTCGCGCTTTGCCTCGACAACAGAGCGAAGAAATTAAAATATAAATTTAAATAAATCAAATTAAATTAATAATTTAAATAAATTTAAATAAAATATAAATTTAAATAAATCTCTATATATATATTTAATTTCCTCGAATGGGAATCGAACTCACAACTAGTGGCGTTTACAGTCACACTTTATGCCTTTGCGTCTAATAACAACATTATTATTTACTAGCGGCTCGCCCACGGCTTCGCCCGTTTAAAATACATGATTATTGATTTAATATGCACAATTGATTGACAACTATAATGACTTCTAATATGATTTTTTACGACATTATCGTCAAAGATTTTTTGATTGTTTTAAATAAAAAAATACGACCATTGTTGATATTTGATATTTATAAAATATATATAAAGCTAATTATTTATTACACGTATATATTTTTGTAACTTTATGTTCTT
>JAATLQ010037084.1:0-47450 GCA_013421005.1 Heliconius erato x Heliconius himera | reverse complement strand
ACTACTATTTTCATACAAAATGCAGCTAATCAAGGCATAAATACTTATTTCAGCTTGATACTCTTACATGGTCTGTTAAATAGTTAAATGTTTGAGATAGACGGACAGACGGACAGTAAAGCAATCAGCTACAAGGGTAAATTTTTCAAGGAACGGATGTGGAACTCTAAGAAGCAGTTATGCCAACAATGAATTTCAAAAGAGTGAATTAGGTTGCAATGAATCGTAAATGTTTTGTATTCCGTAACGAGAATGTTCGATATCAGAATTTTAAAAAGTTGTAAAGAGACGTTTGTGTATTAAAAATAGTGATTTTATAAATGATGACACTCCAAGGGAATGAAATGCTCGCTCCAGTCTGTTTCAAACGTATCATTTTCATCAATAAATAAATGTGAATGTAAGTAATTGATATTAAAAAAAGTCTCGCTGAATTTCTTACAACGGTTCTTCTCAGGTCTGGGACAGTAACTTTCGTAAACTGGTGGTATATTATTTGAAGTTCGATAAATTAAGCATGTAACTTCTTGTTCTGAATAAAATCATTTAAATTTGCTAGTGCTACGATACGATAAATAATAAATATAAATACTATTATATACATACATAGAAAACTGTATGTCGCAATATTTACATTATTTTATCATTCAACGAATAGATAAATTTATTTGAAAGCGATTTGATTTATATGAATATGTAAACGAGGATGAATAAAATTTAAATTAATATTGAAAGTAAATATTTATCATTCTTTTGAATGAAACTATTTTAAACCGGATTAATCGCGTATATTTTAAATTATAAATGTGTTGGCATATAATGTAAGTGAGTGGCAGAACTCAACGCCACGCTTTGCCTCGACACCAGAGCGAAGAAATTTAAATATAAATTTAAGTAAATATTTCATCTCCTCGGGTGGGGATCGAACCTACAGCCAGTCGATTTAACATTCACAATTTGGGCCCCTGCGCCACGACTGGCAGCATAGCATATTTTGTTTAATTGTATCGACAAATATAATAATTTTGATTTCTCTTGATATACCTACTAAAATAAGTCAATTGCGTCACGCTAGAGGCGTATGCATCATATAAAGTGAAATATGTAATCTATAAAACAAATGTCGGTACAATATTTTAGAGTGCCATTTACTACCTGCTTACTTAGCTGGTTCCTGTGTGAATTGTAGAAAATAGTAAATGCACCGTTCATAAAAGCATTTTTTGTTAATAAAAATGTTAAACTGTAAACAATTTGCTAGTGCCATATACAAACCAAATCTGAAAATGGTATTCATTGTATAAAAACATAAACCAACAAACGTAGTTATTAATTAATTATAGCTTTAATTTCTGTGGTTTGATTTAGCACAGCGTTAGGTTTCGCAACTAAATACAAAAAAAAAACACTTTAGAGAACTGCGCAACTTAACATTAAATTCCCTCTGCCTTCTTACTATATAAATGGAAGATACAAACGGAATATATTAGCAATATTGATAAAGTGATATTAAATGCGTAATTATATGTACAAGAAGATTGAAGAAATTTGGCCAAACGCCACAGGCATAAACAAATTCGTCTAACTGGGTAATAACTCTCGGAAATATCCTGCGATTATATCACCAGATTGAGATTTCATAATAATTCATTTTAAATTAAGAAATATTGAGTATTTTTTAATAATTAATTGTTCATACTTAAGTTTAAGATAAAAAAAACGGTACAAAGAAGCATACGACGTGTATTCGTTTTTATATCTAAACGCATAGTTTTAAATAGTTAATATCATTAACTAACAAGATCATAGTGGCACATGGGATAGCATTTGACTATGAATTCGATGGTTCTGAATTCCATTCCGGGAGAAAAAATATTTTGACTTCCCTGTTCAGTTAAATTTCACAACTCAACAAGTGTTTAAATTGGACAAAAAATGGTAGACGTATTTACTTAAGATTAGGTTCTCTTCATTTACCCTGTTCCATATGTAGTATTAAGCGTGGAGCTACGAAAAACAACTGAAAATGTTTGTAAATATTCCATTATTTTTTTCATGTTAAAAAACCTATGTATTTGGAAGCTTACTCACTTTAAAAATAACTTACTAAAGTAAATAAAAAAGATAATAATTGTTAAGATTAATTAATTAATTATTAGACTTCTACTTTATTCAAACAACAAATTTGGTATCACTTTTTAATTATTATAATAATGAAAGATAAATAATAATATTTATGCGTAATGTACCATAAATGTTGTGCTATTAATTATAAAATAAGTAATAATAAAATATTAAAAGAACCAGACATTAAGCCTTCAAGATTGTATACAATTTAGAGGCTTGGTCAAAGTGTAACTTATTAATGCATATGCATATCTAAGTATAATTATAAGTAACTAAATATTTATTTAGCGTCATGCTGTATCCCGCACACAACAGTTTAGATAGGGAAACTAATGTTACGACAGTCCGTTCCACATTTTCCGCCGAATTCTGGAGGTATTACGTATTGAGTGGCCCTCCACTCAATCACAAAAAGCTTATATAGCTTATTATCGTATCGTGAGTACACAAATTACAAAGGAATTTTATACATATATTCCTGTGACTTGTTTTTTGGCATATCACTTAATACTTCCATTACCACACATTGACTAGAGAGACGTCGTCCAAATAGATAGAAGATAAGCACACAAAGGCTCTTAGGATTAAATCAAAGGCGTGCCTCTAATCCCTTCGACGATATTCTCGGCTTAGCGATATCAAGAATTCTCTGTGTGCGAAAAACAAAGGAAATTATTAAAGATGAACGTTTTTGTTCTGAGTGCCAAGAAATATGTTATTTAACATTTATATTGCTCGTTAAATGATAAATAAGTAAAAAGTAGAAGTCTTATTGACTGTGCGGGATAGTTATACTTTGATTTATCCCGTACACAGAAGGGTAGACAGAGGCAACCTAGTGTTAAGACACTCCGTTCCCCCTTTTTCCGCCGAATTCTGAAGGCATTGCGTATTGAGTAGCAGAACTCAACACTGCGCTTTGCCTCGACCAGGGCGAAAAAATTAAAATATAAATTTAAATAAATATTTCATTTTCTCGAGTGGGGATTGAACCCACAACCAATCGCGTTTACAGTCACACACCCCTGCACCACGACTGGCCTCGCCAAGCCATGATTTATCATGGCGCAGTTAGAAAATGTTGAAATGTTCGCTTGACGGTGGGCTTGGTTGTCCTTTAGTGAACTCCTCCAGTCGCATAAGACAATGTGCGATATAAGACCAACCACCCAATACAAAATCCAAAAAAAAAAAAATGGTGATTTACTAACATTTTAATATACAATTCATCACAACGATATTGACGAAAATAGAAGATAGATTAATAAATTGATGACTATCACTCGGTTGTCTGTGACTTTTCTTTGTAAGGCAAAAAATGATTGAAGATATTAAGCCTGCCTTTGCGTGAAAACTAATAAAAATAGGATTTTCAGTTATTGTAGGTCAAAGCTTTAGTTCATATCCTGTTTTATACTAACTTTTCAAATATTTCACTTATGCTAAAACACGAATAGCAGCCGCGTAGATAAGAAGTGTGCATAAATAGTAAAATAGTGTATACCATATTTAATAAATTTGTGCGCAGTCATGATGCAGGAGCACAAGCATGGGATGTGATGCGATAGGTAGTAGGTTCGATTCTCACTTAAGAAAATAAAATATTTTCATTTCTTCGCTCTAGTGTTGAGGCAAATGTGGCGATGAGTTTCGCCAATCAACAAGCAATGCCTCCAGAATTCCGCGGAAAGTGGGGAGCAAAGTGTCTTTACACTACATGTTACAGGGCACATACAGCGTGAAGCTGAAAAAAATACAGTTTAAGCTGTATTTTTCACATAGCGAGTAGTTAGAGGACACCTAGTGTCAAGACACTAAATTCTCCATTAAGATATTTCCGTTCCTCACCTCTCGCCGAATTCTTGAGGCATGCGTGTGGTGTGGAGGAACTCCGCGATATTTAATTATTTATTATAAAGTACAAAGCGCCTTTTAGTTATGTTCATTAAGATTTATTTCATTTAAAGGTAAAAAATACTTCATTGTAATATTACATACAAAAAATAAAAATAATTGAATGAACATCACATGTTGATTAAAATTCGGAATAAATTAGAATTGATTTAGTTTAAAACAAAAGAGATCGCAACTAAAATAAAGTTGTAGCTCCTTTGTAGCTACGAGTGTACGTAGCATGTGTGGAGTTTGAATACGTATTCACGTGTAAAAAGACTTTTATAAAATACCTGAGGCCGGTCGTGGCGCAGCGGCACGAGGTGTGACTGCAAAACCGACTGGTTGTGGGTTCGATCCCCACTCGTGGAGATGAAATATTTACTTAAATTTATATTTCCATTTCTTCGTTCTGGTGTCAAGGTTAAGCGCGGCGTTGAGTTCTGCCACTCAACACGCAATGCCTCCAAAATTCGGCAGAAAGTGGGGAACGGAGTGTCTTAACACTAGGTTCCCTCTGCCTACTGTGTGCGGGATACAGCGTGAAGCTAATTTATTTATTTATTTATTTTTATAAAATACCTTTTTCAAATAATGTTTTGTGTTTCCCCCTTTTTAAATAATGTTTTGTTTACAAGCCCTTTGGAGCAACAGTTTTTTTTAAGTTCAATATATATAGTTTAATTAATTATAAAGTAAAAAATGTTGAACCAGTATTAACGTTACATTCCAATTTAATTAACTACAAAAAATATAGCTTTTTGGTGAAACAATAGAGTATTTGCATTTTTTTTTAAATTAAATATGATTATTATACCGATTATTTATATTCGAGTCCCCCGCAAGTCTCCCGCAAGTTTCCCGGAAAGCTTGCAGGTGACTTAGTTTATAAACATTTTTTCCGCAAAGTGCAAATACTTTTTTGTTTTACCAAATAAGCTATATTTTTTGTAGTTCATTTAATTGGAATGTAACGTTAATACTAGTTCTACATGTAGTAGGTCAGTACATTATTCAATATAATGAACATTTAAAATTATCTCATTTTATAACCTGAACCATTTAGTTTAAAAGTTAAGAGGCGTATGAATTTTGTCTCAGAGATAATTCTCATTATCTACATACATACATGTACATACATACATGTACATACATACATGTGTATGTACATACATAGATATGTATGTATGTTGATTCAATTTATAACTAACCCAATTCTATTTTAATTGTACGCAAGTACGAGTAAATAATAATTATGAAATAGTAATTACAATTTTTAATTTGAAATTGGCCGTGTCCATTTATTTATTTGTACATAATGACAAAATGAACACCACATCGAAACCAATTCCAATGATCATTTAATCGCCTAATGGCGTTGTAGGTTTATTGATTTCAGAGGTTAGTGATGTTTTTACGATACGTATTGCACATTTAGTTGATGAATGTGTGATATAGTCGTACTCGGTTGATGTTTAAATATGTCATAAAAGCATACTTTTTATTTTTTTTTCTGAAATTCAAGCTTAGCTTAGCCAGAGCCCCTTCATCTGATACGTCACTTGAACAAGCGGCCAGAATACCAAATTTTGCCACTTTTGAAGAAAATATAAATGTGTAGTTTCCAGATTTCTTTCTGAACTAGTATTACTTGTTGATGCTAGCTGCCAAATTTCATAATTCTAAATCAACCGGAAGTTTTATTTTTGATTCGCTTTATAGAGTCGAAATAAGCGTTTTAACGGCCATATCTTTTTTTAACTAAATGTAGAAATATATTTTTTTTTCAGAAAATCAAGGGACCGCGGAAATCAATGGATCTGAGTGTATACTTTAAACTTCAACACGATATCTCCAAGCGTTCCTGAGATAAAGTCTCTTGACACACAGACAGACAGACAGACGAACAACAAAGTGATCTTATAAGGCTTCCTTTTTCCTTAAAAGATACAGAATCCTAAAAAGAACAACGATAGATAATAAATTCACAACTTAGGAATAATATTATTAACTCGACGAGTCGCTTCGCAGGTATTCCTACCAAAGTTAAATTACATTTATAGCGAAATTATTAATGAATGATTCTTGGAAACAATATTTTGATATTTTCATCATAGTTTAATTTATGTCTTCGCGTCTATCAATTTCACAAATTAATAGTTAATATTATAATATAAAATTAAAATATTTATAATATAAAACACGAAATTTAAGAATTTGAGGCCGGTTGTGGCGCAGCGGCACGAGGTGTGACTGCAAAACCGACTGGTTGTGGGTTCGATCCCCACTCGAGGAAATGAAATATTTACTTAAATTTATATTTCCATTTCTTCGCTCTGGTATCGAGGTTAAGCGCGGCGTTGAGTTCTGCCACTCAACACGCAATGCCTCCAGAATTCGGCAGAAAGTGGGGAACGGAGTGTCTTAACACTAGGTTCCCTCTGCCTACCCTGCTGTGTGCGGGATACAGCGTGAAGCTGATTTTAACACGAAATTTAAAATACGAGAAACAGAAAAATAAATTTAAAAAAGTATTATTAAAAATAATTATATTTTTTCATAAATCATTATATAAGATAGAGTCACAGTGATTAATTTAAGCTACGTAAATTATCAATATTGCTGTAGGTATTCTAATAAATTTTATAAATGCCCTATTAGCATATTAATTTTAAATATACATATTTTATATATATATATATATATATATATATATATATTAATTTATACATTCTAGAAGCAATAATAGGATGTATGACAATAAGAAGTATATATTATCTATCTATTTTAAATAAATATGATTATTTTTCTTTCTTTCACTCATTGTAATCACTGTGTAAAAAAAAGAAGAAAATAATGTTTTATATTTTGTACATAGATGAAGAAAGAATATATATAATTATCACCACATGGAAGTAAATAATAAATTTTAATCGCCACATTATAGCCAATTACCTGGTTACCAACAAGCAGCTACGGCGCGGCGTGGCGGTCTTATTAACTTGAAAGCTCTGGTGGATTCGCGCCATTTTATAACGCTACCTTTATCGTTCTCGTAAAATTATTTTATAAGCATAGATAACGGGTTTATATACTGTAATACGTTATTTATGATCTTGTCTCATGGCGGTTATATAGAATTAAAGCCTAATGATGTAATTTAATTTTAAAGCGTCTTGTCTTGAAGTACGAAAGTTTCAACTTTTAAGATTAAGTATCACCAATTTTTTTGTAAGTTCCTTATATAAAATTAATTATAATGAATAACATGTATAATTGAACAATAAAAACACAACACCAAACTATAACACGTGAAAATAATTTTCCATACTTATCATTATACTCTATTCCTTTCTTTCGAGACTGCAATACAATTTTTAGATTGTGTTTCATCATTGATTTGTTCAACGTAGCTAATTTGAGCAGGTACGTGTGTTACTGTTCACATTTTTTGAAATTATTATTATAGATTTCCAAACTGACCCTATAAATCTTACGAAGGAATCGGTAAAGGCTTAAGGGTAACCATATAACATTATAATAAAAACTTTGTATAAAAGTTTTGTAATATATAACATGACTAAAACGACCGGTATCCAATTACGCCGAGATTTCTGTACAAAGGAAAAGGTACGTAACCGAAACATTTAAAAATATATATCCTTTTAAAAGAGTTAGCCTTTGTGGGATACTAATGTATTTAAGTAGAACCTACTGCAAAATATTTATTTTGTTGTAAAAGAGCTGTGTTCTATTGCTTGTATTTCATATTACTGGTAAACACTATTGTATAGTTATTACAAATGTACTACAATTCAATTCTCACATTATGTGGGTTTTCACTCCATTTCCCAATTTACATCAGTTTTTAGTTTTAGGTACATATGTATATGCCTACTGTTAGGAAAAAAGTGATAAATATTAAAATCAGTGAACTTACTTTTTTACAATCGTATGAAATATTTTTAAAATATAATTTCTTTTAAGTATCATTTTTCTTACTCACAAAATAGATAAGTAACTTTTATACCTAATTCTTAATCTAACTTCCT
The DNA here is from genome assembly GCA_013421005.1 of Heliconius erato x Heliconius himera. NCBI lineage: Eukaryota > Metazoa > Arthropoda > Insecta > Lepidoptera > Nymphalidae > Heliconius > Heliconius erato x Heliconius himera. The sequence continues at coordinate 39,378 of JAATLQ010037084.1, read as the reverse complement.
TTTTTTTGGCTAACGCTGTAAAAAGAAATACAACAACCGCTAAAAATATCTGGATCCAAGCAAAACCATGATATTCGACTGATTGAAAAGTTAGCAATTCAACGCTGACGTTTCTGATTGCAAGTGTCAGAAACATCGCGTGTTATTAGAGAAGCTCAATTCAATAGTGTTGTTCTGTCTATCGTGTCGGCCTAACAAAATGCCTATATGTTAAATATATGTATATATAATAATATGAATATTATTAAAGTAATTAGAAAAAAAGAAAATGAGCTTTTAGTAAAGTAAATAATTCATTATATTGTTGAGGAGGTTGTCTCTGCCTACCATCACGCTCCGTTGCCCATTATCTGCCTAATTTTCGAGACACTAACTCTGTCGCTGGTGGGTCTGAACGCCTGGAGAGTTCAGCGATTGTATGTAAAATAAAATAGTAAATCATCGCTTAGTAGTATGTGTTTACGTTATTGACATCTATTCGTAACTGCATCACACGAAATACAGTATGGATAAACATCGTGAAATGAAAAAAAATCCTACGTCTAAGCTGTTGAGGTATCTTGATTAATTTCTTTAGGTATAAGTTTGAAATATTTTACCTTATATGTTGTTCCCGTAAAAAGAGCGCAGACGCTTCTATCCTGTATATAGAATAGTATATATCACTGGTCAAATATATTCACTTCTTATTGCAATTGTCCTCTAATGTTATAGATCATGGATGCACAGACCGCGGCCCGCCGGTCGAATACTGGTGGCCCGCCGACAGCAAAAATAATACTCTCGTACATTCGAAAAATATTAAATTCTATTCCAGAATAAAACAAAAAAAAATATTACCTATACCTCTGGCAGCCGGCCCGCCATCTGTGCAACCATGTTATAGATATTCTTAATACATATTTTGTTATATTTAATTATTAATTAATAGATCTTAATATTAAAAAGGTAATATTTTCTAAAAAGCAGAACTTGAACTTTCCTTGATACCATCATCTCATACTGTATCCATGTACCCAATGAGCGTGTATAATATAATAAAGGTTAACTAAATATATATATTATAATAAGACATGTGATTAAGAATAAAACACAAAAATATATCTTGTTTTAAATTTATTTTCGTAATATTCAACTGTTGACAGATAACAAATGATCTTACAATATCCAATTTGTACATAATGACTTAAGAAAATATGGCAACACTCATATTTTAACAATAAATACGTAATGATATTCTGGTGTTACTTTAACGTTTTAAAATATTAAGACATGAAAAATTACTAGATTAGAATCTTTCTCGCCAAAAAATTTAAATTTAATATTTTTAAAAAAGATTTCACATTCATATTAGAAACACTTAACAATAAACGCGAGCTATCTGTGACGAACGAGATGTAAGTAATTCACATATATAAGACGCAATACAACTACTATTATGCCACAATAATCATAAATTGTCTTTTTATTAATAAAATTGAGGTTTTACTCCTAAAAATACATTAAAACTTGTGATTAAGCGATTGTAAATCTTTAAAGAGAAACAATTATCGAAACTGTACAAACAGGCTACTTTCAAAGTTCCGTAACGATGTAACGGCGTTACGATTGCGATTGCTTTGCCGTTCTTAATAAAGTACATTTCTGTTATTTATGCATTGTTTTCTCATCGAATTTAATTATAGACTGAAAGGATATTGATTACGTATATTTTGGAGGCATTGCGTGTTGAGTGGCGCAACTCAACGCCGCGCTTTGCTCAAAGCTCAACTCAAAGCCAGAGCGAAGCATTGAAAATTATTAAAGTGTACATTTCTTCGAGTGGGGATTGACCCACAACGCAAGATAAATAGATACAGCTGTCTAGAGAGAAAGATGTAATAAAAAATATTTAGTTTTTCTTTTAAATTACCTACGATGGAAATCGCACATTTTATGGCACTCAATCACAATCGTAACTCACATAACGCTTGAGTAAAAGCGTTTGTCATAAATACATACAACAAGGCGATTCGGTGACTTAGTCTTACGCCAACGATGTATACGCACATGTCACTTCAACTAAGATTGCAATTTTTTATTACTACGCAACATTCTATTAAAATGTCGCTCATAAAAGGTTCCATAATAACAACCGACACAAAAATATTTTATTTCGATACAATAAAGGCATGTAAATAATACAATAATCAGATAATAATCAATATTTTAAATTTCCCGACTCCATTGCAGTCTTAAATAGGCAGCACAACATCAATATAATAAACCTTTAAATACGATACAACAGACGTCCCAAGAATTAATAAGAATTTAGAGACTAAAATTTTCAAATGACTCAATTTTATACTAAATTTAAAGACAATAATTTAATATACTCCCAAAAATACAATCAGCAAGTTTCTCCGATGTGGAACAGAAACGGCGGACTCGAAAATGTAATCGCCATTAGTTAAAGACTATCGACTATCGAACATTGCTAGGAGCTACGTTGCTGTAGAATGTTTCGAATGTTACGAAGGTACCGCCTATGGCACAAATATATTTAATAGTTTCTTTATTCATTCTTTAAACGACCAGCTTTACTATACGTATGTATATTTAACATTTTCAAATAACGACAAGCAATAACGGCGAGTTCACAGTTGACCACATCGATAGCAATTAATTTCGAGGCAATCACAGTCACGAAGCCGACCGGACCGTATCAAACATTTCACAAACAAATTCACGGAACGGAAACACCAAACTGCATACTACAATCAACACGAGGCATCTGTAGGTTCGTTAAAAAACTCGCTAAACACGCACAATTTTATAAAGTTATCATTATCAACTGCTGTTTAAAACATCTGATATGGAGACTATTCTAATAGTAGTATTGTGCGCGAATGTACATAGAAGGAAGACGAGAATTATTAGAAGCGTTTAGAGTGAACGAGTTTTTTAACAAACGCCGCAGGAGACTCGGACAGTCATGGAAGAATAATGAGAAATAAGTGCCTGAAAATTAGTCGAGTGACATTTCCGAAATAGATATTAATTCAAAATGTAAAATATATATTAGGTATACATTTACACTCTTACGCCCAATATTAATAACCTATCTCCTACGTCAATCTTCGATTGTTCCATATATCTATCCCATCTCTAGATTGGATAGATATATGGAACAATCGAAGATTGACGTAGGAGATAGGTTATTAATATTGGGCATTAACCGTCTCGATCTCAACAATGATCGCATGTAACCACGATCCTAAACAAGTTTTTACTATTCCTAAATTTTTTTTCAACAACATTATCGTTATACATTCGTTTGTCCATCGAATTATCCCCTTTGAGTAAAAACTAGGGTTTCATGTGAGTAATTAGCAATAGTAGGGGTAAATACAATAACAGCATATGAATACGTCCTCTCTCTAAACAGTACGTAATTACCTATTTCTAGTTTTGAGGATTACGAGTCATATGACTTGTTTCAATTAAGGATGTTGACACATTCAGCAAAATGAAACGTATAGAACGGAAAAGCTAAGAAATGCAGAGTATATTTTCATATTAACACAAAGTGCTAACGAACCGTGACGTCACAAGCCATGAGTGCCTTGTTAATTTTAAGTATATAGAAATATCTTTCAAATACTTAACATTTTTTATAATTTTACTATGAAATAGCTATTTTATATAGCTCCTTCAGTATTCATTTTTGGTTATAGCCAATGCCATAAAGGAATATTAACGTCAACATCCATATTACCAAATGTAATCGTAGTAAGTAAATAAATATAACAAATAGAACATAAAGCTAGCCCAGACAACCACAAAGCTCTCACGATATTGAGTATGTATCACCCAGGAAAAATGTTCTTCCTGTAAACCTTCCTACGCCTGTCGCCTCTGAACCAATTCGCTGTAATACTGTAAAATCACACAATACCACACACCGTTCCGAACCCGCACGACTAGGTGTAACGTTGATAAAATTGAGAAAACTCCTATCTATAATCATCTATTTATCTACTGTTCCAAAATCCTACATCCAGTCGAACGTTTACTATTCATATTATTTAATTAATACACTTAATTTATATACTTATAACAGATATCAAAAAAAATACTTAATGTCAAGATAAAGAAATGAATTAATATAAAATCGTTGTAAAACATTCATATTTGAACTGATATAATATACATATTATAAAGCGAGCATGTTTTTAAGTAGGTGGTAGCTAACATGCCAATAACTATAGAAGTACGAATCTTAAAGTAACATTACATATAAAATACGAAAAAAGCGAATAAAACCGCACTGAAAATACTCGAAGAATTAATAATACCTAGTTAGCCATACGGTTGACCGCGACGTGGTGGGACACTGAAACTTGAAATAAGGATAAAAAGCATGCAAACTCTTGCTTTTACGTCTTTTAAATAAACATTTCTATTGAGTGTCCGTCGTTCGATTTCCAGTGAACGAGCTGATAAGATAAGATATGACAATACGAAATACATTCACATTAACAAGGATGACTGCAACACTAAGTTAACTTGTTAACAACCTATGGGGAAATATTAAATTTTATTGAAATTCTGAATTGAGCTTGCATGCATCCGCCATATTGGTGACGTGAACCGTACGGACATCTACGCGTCTTCATTTAACTGTTTGAACAGCAGGGTCTCTTCGAATATGAACTTCTTGAGTGTCTCCTTCGGCAAATTGTCCAGTTCCATTGTGAATCGGAACGGTTCCTCGGCGACGGGCTGCAATGAAATATTTTATTAAAGTTATTATTAATAACAATCAATATTTATTATTAATACGAAATTGATTATTAAAAACAATCAATTTCGTATATTTCAAAAAGTACCTAACGAATAGAAAATCTAACTGAAATTATAGAACATTCCAATATATTTGCAATCTTTAGTACGAGAAAACTACTTAAAATTGTGGTTATTTCATATGTAAAAAATTCTATTAATTTGACCACGAATCTTTTTGAAAATTTAAAAAATCAAAATATATAAGCTTTACGTTGTATCCCGCACACAGCACGGGTAGGCAGATGGATCCTAGTGTTAAGACACTCCCACTTTCCGACGAATACTGCAGGATTTGCGTGATGAGTGGCGGAACTCAACGTCGCGCTTTTCCCTTGACACCAGAGGGAAGCGAATGAAAATATAAATGTAAGAAATATTTCACTTCCTCGAGTGGGGATCGAACCCACAACCAGTAGCGCTTGCAGTCACACTTTGTGCCACTGCGCCACGAATAACTTTTGGACTGAAAAAAATAATTAACGAGTACCAATTAAAAGCTAAACGGTAATCAAAAAGGAACTCTATTTACGATTGCTACTAACTTTTACTTGTATCTAAACCCAAGAGGTACCTACTATTTATAAAAGAACAAAGTTTTTCCTCGTTCGCAAATAAATGGAGTTTGTTGATTGTTTCGTAATGGAGTAACAATAAGCACCGTATTGACACTGTATATTTATTTGTTAAATTTACAAAGTAAATATTTGCCGTCGCCAGAGCCCCGGGTCAGGTCTCAGGAGTGCCGATTGTTATTAATTCAATTTCCCACGGGCGGATATCGCAAATTATAGGGATTACCTTCAATTACTTTAGAATAAACATTAAATATTTCACCATTAGACCAGGCCAGTCGTGGCGCAGGGGCACACAGTGTGACTGTAAAACCGACTGGTTGTGGCTTCGATCCCCACTCGAGGAAATGAAATATTTACTTAAATTTATATTTTCATTTCTTCGCTCTGGTCCAGAATTCGGCAGAAAGTGGGGAACAGAGTGTCTCAACACTAGGTTCACTCTGCAGTGTGCGGGATACAGCGTGAAGCTGATTTATTTATTTATTTATTTTTAATTTCATCATTTTACTAAATTGTCCTTTGTTATAGTATTTTGTTGGATTAACCTTTTTATATGTACCTATATATATTTGTTATTTTTTATTTCATACAAAAGTAATTTTATAGTATATTCATATATAGGATCCGCTCACGTGTTATTATTTTACGGACAGTGATGTGTGGCTTCTATTACACCACTACGCGCCGTATTGCGGCAAACAATTTATCAATATAACCTATATGTATTTGTCGACATATTAGACACTGCTGATATATAACACCCATTAAAATGACATTGACAAGAATTTAATGTGTAAAAACTCACAGTTTTAGAACTCCGTTTTTCAAATGACAGAATATTTTAAACGGAATGCGCATTGAGTGTCGTAACTCAACGCCACACTTTATCTTTGCATGGCTGGAGAAAATAATATAGTTCGAAATATAATCGACCACCTGAGTGGTGATCGAACCAACGACCATCGTGTATACAGTCAGGTCATTCTTTAATTTGCTACAATGACGCATAATATTTATTAATTACTAACGACTCAAACGCGGCTTCACTCAATGCCAAATTATACTAAATGTTTACATATACTTTAGACTATGTGTTATTCTAATGTGTAAGCTATATTACTGTAAAGTTTCATATAAATCTGTTGAGCAGTTTTTGCGTGAATGTGAAACAAACATCTATCCATCCTCACAAATTTTGACATCTATAATATTTTTTTAGTTGTATTCCGCCTATAACAGGGTTGACAAAAGGAACCTGACTATTATTATATTAAATATTAATTAATTAATAGTATAAGATTTACGCTTATTTAGGCATTAGATATAAATTAACTGACTTATAAGCGTCTAACATACTAACCTCGTCATTAGGATCATAGTACTGTTCCAGATAAGGATGTGCCAGGGCTTCCTCTACCGTGATACGCTTGTTGGGGTTGAAGGTCAGCATGCGATGCAAGAGGTCGAGCGCCCTGGTGTCCGCCCCGGGGAAGAGATCCGTCCACGGGACGCGGGGCTTGTACGGCAATGACTCTAGGTAACTGCGTGCCTGCGTCAATAAATGTAGCAATTAATATTTGTTGTATGTTATGTTTTTAGCTTAAGGCATATAGCATGGTAAGCGGAGGAATTCGAAGTCGAATTTTCGAGGCATAGTATGACGAAATATAAATAATAATTAAATATTTATTTACATTTATATTTTTATTTCTTAGCTCTGGTGTCGAAACAAAGCGCGGCGTTGAGTTCCGCCACTCAGCACCCAATGTCTTCAGAATTCGGCGGAAAGTGTGGAACGGAGTGTCTTTACACTAGGTTCACTCTGACTACCCAGCTGCGTGTGAAGCGTATTTTAATAATTCAATCCTCCTAGTAAGAATTAAACCGACAACCGTCGCGTTTACAGTTATACGTTTGTGCCACTGCACCACGACGGCCTCAACCGCAGTGTTGCATTGTGTATCGTATACTTTAATTGTTATCACATTGTTATGGTGAAAATATTAAAGCTTAAGATATATACAATATATAAATACTATTTAAGTTAGAAAGATCTGAAGAAAGATAACTTAAGATGTTCTCCTAAATTTTAAATACCACTAACACAAACAGTAACTAATCTTCCTATGTATATATATATTTAGTATAAAAAATCGACTTACGTACTTATTAAGATTATAATTAAAGCAATTATTATTCACATACATGATTGAACCTCATATTCGTTGTTTAATACAATATTATTATTTTTTTATTTTCCCTCATTTAGTTTCCTCTTTCACTTAAACGAAGTGTTTGATGACACCTTATTATTAATTATAGTCATGTTTACATGAACCCAATATAAATTCGTATATAAATAAAATTTAAATCGATACATTAGGGTTCCGTACCTCTAAAAGTATAAACGGAACACTTATAGGAACACTTTGTCATCCGTCTGTCAAGACCTTTTATTTCGAGGTATATGTAGAGGTTTCAAGCTAAAATCAAATATTAAATATTTATAGGTCTATGGTCCCTCGAAGAACAGAGATTATCAAGCTATAAGCCTAATTTTTCAATTTAACAACTCAATCAAAACATATGAACATTTATACATTGACTTCGCTGCAAAACATAAGAAGGACAAAAATCGAGAAGTGAAAATTTACAGGTATTTCATGGAAAAAAATCATTACAAACCTTTATATTTGTAGTTCATTTCATACAAAATGCGTGCATATGCCTGCAAACTTAAGTTAGTAAATTTTTATAAATTGTACTTCTCATTGACCTACAATCCTGAAATAGGTACAGGAACCTCAGTGGGAGAATCCAACTCGCGCTTAACCAGTTTTTTTTATAATATAACCAGTTTCTCATATTCAGTTCTACAAGCATAATATTCTGGACATGAATATGGAAAATATGTATATGACAGATCATTTTTTAAACGAAGCCAACTGTAAAGCGCAGGTGCTCCATCCAGCCAATGCATTTGAAAATATGTTACATTCTATTTTTTTTTATTTGAACTCATGTAAATTAATGTTATTCTCAAAGCGAATGTATAATAATAATTTTAGTAAGTAGTGAATGTAGTCGCTGTTCTCTTCTTTCCGCCAAAATCATAATGTGTAGGTACTTTGGAGCGGACTCAATATATGAAGCTTTCCTTAAATATATATTAAGAAAAAAATATTTCAAAAAGTTACATAAAAAGAAATGCTGAGGTTCAAGAAATAATAAAAACATTTATACTGTACAACAGAAATTTCGAAAGTTGTTTTAAGTACAGATCGCTGTATTCATTGTTGCGGGATAAACAGGAAAAACCTAGCAATATACCACCGTGTTGCTCCGACTTGACGTTGTAATTGACATAATAATATATTAAACGATGTTGCCATCAATATCAACCATATTGGTCTTAAGTGGTAGGCAGGGATAACCTATCATGGCAACACTGCACAGTATTTTTCGCCTATTATTACAATAATTGATATTATTGAAACTCCCCGAAACAACAAGCTCAAAAAATTAAAAAAATACTAAGGTCAATACAACAACAATTAGAAAAGAATTGATAATCTTCAAACGACTGAAATAATTTTCTGGAATTATGGTTAAGAACACTCTCGATTAAAATCACATCATCTGTTTCAGAGCTACGATACCACAGACAGGAGAAACAGATACACACGCCAATTTTATAACACCCCACGGTTTTCGTTGGGTTCTAAAAATGGCATGCTGAATGCGTTCCATCTTGCCATTCCAGTTCAGATAATAACAAAATGTGCATGCATTCCAGTCCAGAAAATAACAAAATATGCATGCATTCCAAGTCCTGAAAAAAAATATCGAATCTATATATTTTTTATATAGATTCGATATTTATTTTAATTTTAATAATGTATTTGAATTCACAACCAATACTATTAATTTTTACTGCGTCACATTATTGACGTCACATTTGAATCGATATGAATTATATACAGGTTGATCTTGAATAATAAAAATGTAACAACAGCAATCAAGTCCCATGTACATATATTCAGTACCTACGCTAGTTGGACAATATTGTCGGATAACAAGGTCTTTGTTGTTCACAAATTTATATAAACTTAACAACTAACCAAAACAAGCGGTTCATATCAAAGTGTTTCAGCGATACCGCTAGTTATTCTATCACCAAAATATTTAATCAATTAAGGTTATGGAGTTGAAATTGTTTTTCCAATTTATGTAATAACTTTTAGCTAATTGTTGAGTTGAGAAGGGTTATGTGTTAAACTATCAAAATACATAATTTATTCTATTACGAACACACTACTTTTTTAGCGTCATGGCGGCGTTGTATATGGCAGTGTAAAGGAATAGCTTAGTTTGAAATTTGATACGAACCAAAGTCTTATAGCACAGATAAAGGAAAAATTGCGAAAAGTGAAAAATTATAGTTATTTCATAGAAAAAAAAAACAAAAACCCCGACTGCATAAAACTAAAAAAAAAATAAACAACCCCAATAGATTATTAGGATTAACAGTCGGGACCTCTTTAAATTATGCGGAGTTCCTGGTAAAGATTTTATTGATTGAAGAATTACTTACAGGTCCCGACTGGTAATCCTAATAAACTATTGGGCTTGTTTATTTTCTTTTTAGTTTTATGCAGTCGGGGTCTTTGTTTTTACAATTTTTTTTGTTTTTCACTTTTTTGTTAGATTTCACTATGGTAATGATAATCATAATATACCTTTTTGAAATCATCGTATTAAGCTCTTGCATTTGATACCCATATTGTGGTATTTAAAACGAAATTTTTTGAGAAAAAAAATATTTTTTTTTCACTAAGTCCAATGGCGTCCCACAGCCGCCATGATTGTTTTTTTTAACGTCACCTATCTAAGAACACTTGGGCTGTTAATACGAATCTAACGATCCCTCAATTAAGTAAATCCGTTCAGCGGTTCTGGAGATATGAGGTAATAAAGAATATTACATACATACATGATACGCGCGAAAAACATAACCCTTCCTTAGCGGTCGGAAGAAAACACTACAAGCTTATATTTGTAGTTCATTTCGTACAAAATAAATGCATATGGGTATATGGCAAACTTAGGTTTGTCAACTATTATAAAGTCTATAGTGTTCCGTCTCGTTGACCTATCCTGAAGTTGGTACGGAAGCCTCGGTAACCAGTTTTTTTTATACTAAATAGCTTATTGATAGTTTTATGCCAAATAAAGAATATTATATAAACCAGCTTCACGCTGTATCCCGCATACAGCAGTATAGGTAGAAGGCAGCTAGTGTTAAGAGACTGCGTTCCCTACTTTCCGCCGAATTTTTAGAGATATTGCGTGTTGACTTTCGGAACTCAACGCCAACATTATATCTTGTTTCTAAACTTAAATTACCTACTTCACATAAAATTGTATTCCTCAGACCTCAATAAAATACAACTTCGATTTGTCACCAAATAAATTAACACGGTGTCAAAAGTTCGATAAGAAATCAACCTCAATCAAAAGTTTTAATTAGAAAAGATATGGAAATGTACGTTTTCATTACTTGTACAGAAAATATGAGAACAGTCTATTAAGGTATTATCCTTAGAAGACCTTCAACATGTGCGCGGACTGTCATGTTTGGTTCCGTTAAAAATATAAAAATAAACTATAAACAGGTATTAGTAATAATAATTTATTTCATTCTAAGATTAACCTTTGTCCGCACTTTGCCGACTAATAATAATAATGCCTTTTGTATTTAGTTATCAGCTTCATGTTGTATCCCACAACATAGAAGGGTAAGGAGAGCGAACCTAGTGTCAACACACTCCGTTCCCCACTTTCCGCCGAATTCTGGAGGCATTGCGTATTGAGTGGCGGAACTCAACGCCCTCCATTGCCTCGAAACCAGAGCGAAAAATGAAAATATACATTTAAATATTTCATTTCTGTTCCGTCATTCGAGTGGTGATCGAGCCTGCAACCAGTCGATTTTACAGTCACACTTTGTGCCCCTGCGCTACAACTGGCCACAAATCTATCTAGATATCATTTAAATTTCGAATTAAATTTACTGCTACGTAGTATGACTTTTGTACCTAGATAGCTATTGTACCTTTGATATAATAGAGTCTAGCTACTTAAAATAAAGTAACTATTAATAAATTTAGTATATTCGTTTTATACTAAAGAAACGGGCACGTAATTAAAGAAATATATATCTAAAGAATCCAATTTTGACATTCAAATGTAGGTTCAAAGAATAATAATAATATCATATGAGCTAACAAATGAGATTTGCTGTGCACTTTTAGATAAAAACTAAGATGAGGATTAGCATAACAGGATTTACTTAGTCTAGACTCAAGTAAAATTTCTAACGAAATCAAATTTACATAATTTTAAAGCGCTCTGGGCCAAGAAAAACCTGATATCTAATATACGTATATCTAGACTTGAATAAATGTATTGATGATTTCAAAATCAGCATTACAACTAAAACTAAAACATTATTAGCGTTTGTATATACAATTCAATAATAAATTTCATCGAGCCTTTTAGCTATCACTAGTTTAATACACGATTGTAGTATATAACAACATAGAAATGCATTTTCAAACGTATCCATCCACCCGTCGATGTTGATGGGAAAGAACAACCAACGCGCAACTGGTATTTGTTCTACCATAGACATTACCATACTGTGGGGAAGTTTTACCTAAAATGCTTTGGAAATTAAAATAGATTGAACGAATAGAAAACATTTTTATCAATGTTTCATTCACTAACATAGATCAGCTTCACGCTATATCCCGCACACTGCAGGGTAGGCAGATGGAACCTAGTGTTAAGACACTCCGTTCCCCACTTTCTGCTGGATTCTGGAGGCATTGCGTATTGAGTGGCAGAACTCATCGCCGCGCTTGTCCTCGACACCAGAGCGAAGAAATGGAAATATAATTTTAAGTAAATATTTCATCTCTTCGAGTGGGGATCAGACTCACAACCAGTCGGTTTACAGTCACACTTTGTGCCCCTACGCCACGACTGATAGATAATTTACTAAAAATCGCGATGACTAGCGTCCAGAAAGCCTACAAAAAATAACCCTGGAATATAGGCGAAAGATGGAAGCGTTATAGACATATCGATTTATTATCAATCTCTTCTTGCTAGCTAAGAATATTAAACTGAAAATAATGCTGACTTGTCGCTAAAGTCTAGACTCTTCGTAATTGAACTGAAATGATAAATTAATGTTTTGAGGCCAGTCGTAGCACAAAGGCACAAACTGTGACTGTAAAACCGACAGTTTGTGGGTTCGATCTCCACTCGAGGTGATGAAATATTTACTTAAATTTATATTTCCATTTCTTCGCTCTAGTGTCGTGGCAAAGCGCAGCGTTGAGTTCTGCCACTCAACACGCAATACCTCCAGAATTCGGCCTATCTTACTGTGTGCGGGATACAGGATGAAGCTGATTTAATTTAATTTTAATTTATCTTAAAATAATATATTTTTTATTTTGTAAGTTATGTTACAAAATAAAAAAAATATAACTATATACAAAGAAAATCCTACCTAAGAAGAATTCACCTTTATAATAAAGGAGAGTGAGACACTTTCCAGGCACGTAACGCCAAATCGACCATTTCGTCCCCATGCACACCTTGTCCATCAATTATGGATGAAGAATCCAATAAAGACTACAACGAGAATGTGTTGTTTATTCCTAACCTTTGCCAATCTTCTTCTTGGTCGTTTATATTGCGTGAGAGATACCTAACGTTGTTTGCTCTGTATATAACCGTTGGCCACGCTCGAATAATAAGAATATTGATAAGATAACAAAGCTATATCTAATTTATTTACCATTATTTATGTACGATCGTGTGATAAACGAATATTGATAATACAGATTACATATGTCATGAGTATTGGGAATAAGAAAAATAATGCATGAGATTTTTAAATTAATAGTTTTTATTCACTTTCTACATCAATATATAGTAAGCAAAACTTAAATAGCTTGATAGAGATAAAAATTAAGTTTTCATCTCACTAATTGCACTTCAAGATACGTTTTGGGAATAATATTACTGAATTGGGTCTAGAAAGAAATTAAAACCCATACGAAATATTTTCAGGCCAGTCAGATTTTTCGAGGCCAGTCTGTCTGGTTGTGGGTTCGATCCCCACTTGAGGAAATTAAATATTTATTTACATGTTCATTTCTTTGTTCTGGTGTCGAGGCAAAAAAAACGCGGCGTTGAGATCCGCCACTCAACACGCAATGCCTCCAGAACTCTGCTTAAAGTTGGGAACGGAGTGTCTTAACACTACGTTCCCTCTGCTTACCCTGTTGTGCGCGGGATACAGAGTAAGCCTGATTTAATTTAATTTTTTTATATATATTTTCATTTATAGGTGAACCTATACAAATGAGATGCAAAATAGACACTCGACACACTCACAAAAACATTAATTCTAAAATGATGTTCTATTTCCCTTATTATATTTTAAAAATATTTCTTACGTATACACATCTAGCTGTTTTGGTAGCAATTTATTAGACTTATAGATAATTTAAAGTTTATTTTGCATTTTATAGCTTTACTTAGGATAAAGCAAAGTTTGATCTACTTAAAGCGGTTTAGTGCATCCAAGTATACGTAGTTGCAGTGCAACTTCGTATGCTTTAAGTCTATCTACTATGAATAAAGTATCTCATTAGATGAGGTTGTTCGTTTAAAACCAAGATTATGAAAGTATAATGTTTAAAATTACGTATTTGAGAATATACGGTAAGGAAATTTAATTATAAACTACAAAAGACACAATACTTTTAAAAGTATAAGACGAATTATGTGTGTGAAGGTTTTTTTTCGTTCAAAACCAAATTGTTTGTTTAAAACCAAGATTATGAAAGTATAATGTTTAAAATTACGTACTTGAGGATATACGGTAGGGAAATTTAATTATAAACTACAAAAGACACAATACTTTTAAAAGTATAAGACGAATTGTGTGTGAAGGTTTTTTTTCGTTCAAAACCAAATTGTTTGTTTAAAACCAAGATTATGAAAGTATAATGTTTAAAATTACGTACTTGAGGATATACGGTAGGGAAATTTAATTATAAACTACAAAAGACACAATACTTTTAAAAGTATAAGACAAATTATGTGTGTGAAAGTTTTTTTATGTAGAATTCCTTTTACGACAATAACAATAAAAAGTGAGCTGTAGAAAAGTTAATTAAATTAACTTTTTATAAATTGTCTCTTTTTATAATCTGTCAATGGCATGAAATGAAATTATAAGGCAATTGTGTAGGCTTTAGTGGTATCTATTAATAAAATACTCGATGAGCAAAGTGTGCTTCAGGGGTGGAGTAGGGGACGATAATTTCATTCACTTACATTCACTTACATATATATACATTTATAAACCAATGCTACTGAAATCAAAATTAAAATATCATCTACTTTATTCATACAAAAAAATATTTTAAATAGATACGAATCGAAATTGAAAAAAAAAATTTAAAATTCAACTTTCAAATCAAATTTTACAATCCAACCATGTTATATATATATAGGTATATAGCTATTATTTCGTCAGACGAAAAACGTAAATGGACAAAATATATATATATTTATTTTAGCGTACAACGGTATATACGGAATCTAGTAATAACATTTTTGTGCCGAAATTACTCTGGAAATGCTTATAATTTGATGCTGGCGTACACAATGGAACATCACGCCTCATATACCACATTCTCGAGCACTTGGGCCTCTACAAGTGCAAATTACATATTAGGTACACACACAAAAGATAATTTAATTAATGTAAATAGAAGATAATATGTTTTATATATCTATGTACATTACAAGTATGTAGTTATAGAATATAGAAAATGGTCGGTGAGCCTGGATCTGATTGATAGCTTAGCTGTAACTACTTCAAAAATTTAAATTTTATTATTAAATTTAAAATTAAATCAAGTATTCAGTTCCGTCACTCAAAACGCAATGCCTCAAATAATTTGGCGGAAAGGAGGAACGGAGTGTCTTAGCACTATGTTCCCTCCGCCTACTCTGCTATATAAAAGCTGATTTAATTAAAATTTAGATATTTTAAGATTACATAACAACGATTTAAAAAATGTAAATAAAGTATGGGCAATATAATAAATTTACAACGTGGTTTTTGGATTTTAAATAGTTATCTTTATTGATAAAAGATAATGACTAACGAGTCATCAACGCCCAACCCAAACTGCTAACATTTGTAACTTCTATACTTATAATAAAATCGTAATGGATCGGTGTTTGTAAAATGTTATTGGTGGCAGTTAATAACGTAATAGAACCAAAACAACATATATTTTTAAATGTTTGTTTGTCTATACGTTTGTTCACATTTATCTCAGAAACGGCCTAATTTCACTACTGTCTTTAGGCAAGCTTCTTAACATTAGTGTTTTTTTTTCAATCGGTTTACAAATAAAAAAGTTATAACATTTCAAAGAATTTTATTCGACACAATTACTATAAACGACTGTTTTATTGAATTGACTGAAACTTTACTTTTCAATATAGATATAAATATTGTTTTTAAAATGATATTTATATTAAAAAACGAAAGTAATATCTGCATCGCTAGTAAAGATTTTATTAATGCTTGCATGCTGTATCCACTTTAAAAGATGGTGCATTTAGATTTAAGTTTTATTTTGTATTTCGTTTCTTTGTCACTGTATAATGTTATCATCACTAGTGGATCTAATAAATAAATAAATAAATAAAAATTAATGATACCACGCATTAGGAAGAAAATGCTCGCTCGAGTCTGTTTCTAACGTTTCATTGTCACGAATAATTAAATGTGTATTTGTATAAAATTGGTTTTAAAAAAAGTCCCGCTGAGTTTCTTGCGTTGGTTCTTTTCGGGCCTGAGGCTTTAGTGAACTGGTGCTAAATTATTTCACGTTCAAAGCAGAATCAAGCAGAGAGGAGGAGAATTGAGCAGGTAACTTATTATTTTTCATAAATTATTTGACTTTGACTTTGTAGTTCAAGCAAGCGAAGCGAGCGAGTCGATAGTTTTGCAATAAGAGTGTCCTTAAAGTAACAAGAAAGATTTAATATCTAAGAGAAAAAAAGAGGCGGCTAAGCCCGCAGTTTCTAGCATAAGTTTATATTTTAATATATAACCAATTACCCGTAAACTTCTAAATAGTGTGTGTACCTACAAGATTTATAAATATTGTAAATAATAACTTAAAGCAATATAAAAAAAACTATGCACACATTATACACTAACGTTACACGCTAAAAACGTCATTCCCTTGTAGTGTTCACTATAATATTTAATTGAATCAAAAATTTACTTTCTAATTTAGTTCAAATCTTAATCTACGTGCCTATACAAAAGTTATTTCCATAAATAATTTACAAACGAAAACACATTTTAATATAAATATTGATAAAATTTTGACTATCAAATATTTTTTTTTAACATTAATCCCATAGAGATATTGGAACGGAATCTACGCCCCCTAACCGGGATTGTCCATAGAGCCGGAACGTGACGTGACCAAAATGAAAAACATTAAAACACGCAACGTTTGTGTATACGGGAAAAGCAATTGGATCATTTGATTTGGAATGGATTACGAATTTGAGTTGTTTTCTTTCATTTTTAGCCAAGGATAAGGAAAGAACAAAATTGTGTAGGTAACTTTTTTTTATATATTTTTTGGTTTCACGCTTAATCCCGCATGTAGCAGGGTAGCCAGAGGGAAGGATCGAGGGAGGGGGAAATAATACGTACATCAACAGATATTGATAATAATGTTTTTTAGATATTATTCACGACAGGTACAAATTATGCTAAGTTGTAATACTTATACGGAATATAAGTTTGAAAGTAAAAATCAGCTTCACGCTGTATCCCGCATACAGCAGGGTAGGCAGAGGGAACCTAGTGTTAAAGCGTGAAGCTAATTTAATTTAATTTAATTTAATTTAATTTAATTTAATTTAATTTAATTTAGTAGGGTGATTATGAAACAATTTGTACCTAAAAAACTAAATTAAAGAATAGAAATATAAATTAAATGAAAGAATTAAATACACATAATTTACTATATATTATAAATATACATATATTTATTATCAAATATGCGTATATGTTAGCAAAAGTAATTAATAAGGAAACACAACATTGATCGTACTTTACAATTCTAACAAATTGGTATGAAAGGACAGCGCCATTTAATAGGTACGTTGGGCCTTAATTTTATACAATAACAGCTGTGTAATTTTACATTTATTGTCGTTTTCAAAATTGGATGACGTTAATTTTATTTATTTTATACTATTAAGATTGTTTAACTTTTAATTTTTAATAATTTCCATTTCTTCGCTCTGGTGTCGAGGCAAAGCGCGGCGTTGAGTTCTGCCACTCAACATGCAATGCCTCCAGAATTCGGCAGAAAGTGGGGAATGTTTGGAAAACGGGGAAGTCTTAACACTAGATTCCCTCTGCCTACCCTGCTGTGTGCGGATACAGCGTGAAGCTGATTTAATTTATCTTAATTTTTATTTTAACTTCTGGTCTGGTCTCAACAGATAGTGCTTAAAAGACCGATGCTATTTATATGTTTTGCATTACAAGTATAACCAAGAAAAGGTTCTTGTCTCAATATACCACAAGACTAGCTTCCCATTCTTTAAAATAATTAATTTTAAAAAATAAGTAAAGTTGTAAAATGTTTAATTATAAAATTTAGATAATAAAATTATCTCGTATATTAAATTATAATTTCATCATACTATTTAATACCTCCCTATGGACACCTATAGTTCGTAAATATTTTAAGCCGTCTGCGAACTGTAACTTAGTAGTAACAGAATCATAAAACAACAATCTACAGAGAAAATGAGTATTTTAGTAAATTTATTAAATCCTTTATTAAATATGTATGAACTTTAAGGTCGAGTAAATAATGATTTCAGTAAAAAAATATATAATGTTACACAATATAAAACTAGAGTTGAAAAAAGACACTATATTATTTTCTTTTAATCTCGATTTTATAAAAATTTTACTCGTCAAAACTATTTAACAATTCAAAATAATTCAAAAGTTTAATTAACTTTTGAAGTTATGAAGCATTTAATGACTTGACGATGGTGAAGTACGCATTGTATTTTTAACTTTAAACATTTTTTTGAATCTCAAAAACTTCAACTAGCACATAATATTTAGAATTTCATAAGTTTTATTAATAAGTATTTGAAAAAATGAACTTACATTCATATCAAATATAGTTTTTTTAATTTGGTAAGCTAATGTTATTTATTAATTTTCAAAATTATTTTATCCTACCTAAACTCTTATAACCACGTATGTTTCATTTGTTTACTTGCAACATACAATAAATTCAACTGAATAACTGAAACACAAATAAAAATGTACCTATAAACTCAATCC
The DNA here is from genome assembly GCA_013421005.1 of Heliconius erato x Heliconius himera. Lineage (NCBI taxonomy): Eukaryota > Metazoa > Arthropoda > Insecta > Lepidoptera > Nymphalidae > Heliconius > Heliconius erato x Heliconius himera. The sequence continues at coordinate 20,469 of JAATLQ010037084.1, read as the reverse complement.
TAAAAGAACTAAAATTAGGTAGTTAAAGTATGTAATTTTTAATAATTTTCATACCTTTTCATTGATGATGCAGTCCAAGTCCTCCTGGCTGGGTGATCCCAACACGCCCAGGATGTGGTTCAGTTGGTCGAGGTAGTGCTTGCCGGGGAAGATTGGCCGATTTGATAACATCTCAGCCAAAATGCATCCCACTGACCAGATATCGATGGATTTCGTGTAACCCTGCACGAATTCATTATTATTGGTGATTATGTAAAAATAATTTATCATTTCATTTAAACATTTTTTTCGTACAACAACTTATTTACTAAATAATTAGTAATTAGCTAAAAGAAAAAAATCTTTCCACACTGTATATCTTCAATTTCACGATTTGCCTTTACACTTATAGCTGACAATAGAGACCAAACCTTGGTGACTAGACACTCCGTGTTTCACTCGAATTGCAGTAATTGCGTGTTAAGTAGCGGAACGAACGAAATGAAAATTATTTGCCATTGCTCCGTATAAGTATTGAACCCCCAATCATCAAGTATTCAGTTGGGTGCTAATCCACTGTGCCCAGACCTTGATGTATCTCGAAGTAATGAAAAAAATATTTCGTCGTTTTTCATTAGTTTATATTTTCTAAAAGAACGGACAAAGAGAGCAGTAAAGGTTTAATTAATGCAGTGTCGAGTCGCTTGGTGGAAAAACCCTGTATACCATACATATAATTAAGAAAAATAGTCAAAGAAACGAAAATAATATTTCGTAAAACACACAATGGATAACATATAAAAAGGGCTGCTACGAAATTGAGATTAAATAAAAAAATATTTAATATAAAATTTAAAAAAAAAAGCGATGTTCGTGTCCCCTTTCAATGTGTTCATACTGCTCCTTAGCTTATCTCTTATTAAATATCAGCTCACAATTTCTTGGAAGTAATTACGTTCAGCGAATAGCGAACGTGAAGAATTGAAAGCTTTTGCCGAATCGATTATTTAAAGTCTTGTAAGATTTACAAAAATATACGTAAAATCTAAAGGAGTGTGAAAATATACATTTTCGTACATAAACAATTATATATATTATGTAAATTTTAAATTTCCAAATAACATATAACAATAAAAAATACTTTGTTGACACAATACCTATAGCTGTACACTGGATTCAATTTCACCTGCCCAAATAGACAAATCGATATTCTGCCCTCATCTCGAGTACTCTCAATAGTTCCATTACCCTGTTCGTTAGCTATATTTTAATTGATACAAACAACAATTATATAACGCGAAAATTAATAAATAAAATCTATCGTATTCCCTTAAAATAAAGTTCTATATCGATTTTTTGATGGCAATACATCGAAACAATCGAACGGTACAAATTATGCACGTCATTCTCGATGGATGATACTATCTCTTTTCACGATTTTTCAAGCGAAACTTTTATGAGGCTGAAGCGCAATTTGCGAAAAATTACGAAGCTCCCGAGCGACCGCGCCACGCCATTGGGGCTGGGAATAATGACGTGCCTCGTTACTTTAGATACGATAAAATATTTTTATTTTATATTATAATATAAAAATTAGAATATTTATGTATTGAAGTAATTAAATATATTTAACACTATATTTTAAAGTTTGAACCCAACAGAGGGTCTATAAGGTAATAGAAATAAAAATGTTACAATAGAAATTAAAACAACATAAACGACGACAATAAATAACATAACTAATAAGTAACTTAACTTAACTTAACTTAGCTTCACGCTTTATCCCTTGCGGGGTAGTCAGAGAGAACGGAGCGCCAAACGCTACGGTCTCTACATACCTCTTTCGCCTCGTCCACTGTCATCAACCTCTTCATACATGCCCTTCGGGGAGTCCTCATGCTTTTTACGTGACCTTCCTCCAGTATCTTTGATACTGTGTTTTCGAAGGTCAACCGAGGTCTCCCCCTACCTCTCTTACCGCTCACTTTTCCATCATAAATCTTTTTTGCCATTCTTTCATCACTCATTCGTTCGACGTGCCCAAACCAGCTGAGCACGTTCTTCTTCATTCTCACCGTGACATCCTCGCTAGTACCTGCCATTCTATGTACCTCTTCATTGCGGATTCGATCAGCTAAACTGACTCCGCATATCCTACGAAGAGATTGCATCTCCACAGCATTCATCTTTCTTTCATTTTTCCTCGTAATACCCACGTTTCGCTGCCGTATAACAGAGTCGGTACCAAAACTGCATTGTGTACGGCCAAACGCGTTTCGCGGTCTCATCAATGCAGCTAAGGCTCCGTTAACCTTGTTACTGGCAGCAATACGCCTTTCCACATCCATCTCGCATCTTCCATCTCTACTGAACATACTTCCTAAGTATACCACTTCATTCACTTGTTCTAATATCTTACTATCTACACTGATCTTGCATTCCGTCCTTTCTTCATCTCTTTCAGAAATTTAAATAGTAGTAGTAATAAAATAGTTAGGTATTTTTTTCTAATATTAAGAATATCCCTTAACTTTTACTTATTTTGTTCGTTCATTTCACATATTCAGATATTTTTACTAATATTAAATATATAATTTCCCTTACTTATATCTATTTATTATCCTTTTTCAGCTTATTTTATTTATTTATATATTTTTTTCTTACTATTCCTATTGAAAAATAAAAAAAATCATAATTCTATTTTCAATTCAAGCAGGCGAAGCCGCAAGTGTCTACCAGTTCTCAATAAATCTTATTTCAACGGACTAGTAAAAGAAGTCTAAACAAGTAAGTCCCACGAGGAACATAAAATCAAAATATATAGCTTCGATACTAAATGTACCTGAAGGGAGAGCAAGGTCATTGCAGCGCCCTATAATCTTTAAGGTCCCTCCGTGGCTTACGGGTCATACTATTAATCAATGTCCGAGGGCCGGCCGCGGTATTCATCGTGCTATCGAATCTTTTATTTATTTTGTTAGCCAAATCTTAAGAAATATTGGCTGACATTTTGTTGTAACGTCAAATAAAGGCGAAAAAAAGCGTATTAAATCCATATATTATCGTGTGTCGTCAAAATGATATTTTAACTAACTCTAGCTGACCGAGGCCGAAGTAACGCAATGGTAGAGAGTCTGATTGTAGACGATTGATGGTAGAGTTACCAATTATTTACATTTCCGCCCTCTGGTAATGAAACAAAGTGCAGCGTTGAGTTCCGCGCTTTAACACGCAATGTCTAGAAAAATTGGACTAAAGAAAGCAACTTAGATTAAAATAAATTCAATTGATACTAAGCAAAATATACACCATCTACTTTACACGCTATGATTATAGATTAAATGGCGAATCTCAACGTCGATCTTTGTCTAGTTATCACAGCTATATGATGAAATTTAAATAATTCGTTGTCTCGATTGAGAATCGAACCCACAACCGTCGCGTATACTATCAGACAGTATGCCGCTGCGCCTCGACAGCCTACGATTCGTACATTAATTGGCAAATAAATTTTACCCGGCAAAATATTGTCGTAAAAGTTACGGCTAATTGATTTTCGGCGTAAATCCAGCCTTTTATTTTGTCCGAGTCCTCTGAAGCTTTACATGTATGCCATTTTTAAAGACATAATATTTTTTATAATTACTTAAAGAAACTTTAACAAGTATTTTATATCAACCTATAACTAAGTCGTTCATGTTTTATTTTCTTCTTTTTTTCTGTGGTATTAAGAAAAAAATGATGAAGAACCATCAGTTCTAATCAATGTCTAATTTGAAATAGTAGCTGCCAAACTGTGGCTTGGCTACCATTCAATCGCTGTGCGAGGCCGATTTTTCAAGACAAGTTTACTTCTTCTTATTTTCTTTTTGTAAAAAAAACATTAAATAAAATTAACTTCACGCTGTATCCCGCATACAGCAGGATAGGCAGAGGGAACCTAGTGTTTAGTCACTCCGTTCCCCACTTTCTCCCGAATTCTGGAAGCATTGCGTGTTGAGTGGCAGAACTCAACGCCGCGCTTTTGCCTCGACACCAGAGCGAAGAAATGGAAATATAAATTTAAGAAAATATTGCATCTCCTCGAGTGGGTATCGAACCCACAACCAGTCGATTTTACAGTCACACTTCGTGCCGCTGCTCCAAAACTGACCTCAAATTAAAGTAAGACAATTTTAATTTATTAAAAATAAATAAAATGTAAAATATTAATTTCAATAATTTGTAAAGTTGAAACGTAGTGTTTTATAAAAAACTAGATAGATATTCTCTTCGGAATCACAAGATGTTCCGAGCGATAAACTTTCCTTGGCATAAAAAATATGATGAATAAAAATATAATGGGAGGGCCGTTATCCAAAGAAACAATGTTATTATATACAAAAATAATACATTTTTTTTCTTTACATTCTTCTTAACTACCAAAGCTATGTAGCAAATATGATTTTTCAGAATTACTAAACATAATTAAATAAACAAATTCATATATTAATTTAGTTAATAAATTTAATATAAGTTTGAAACTGAAACAAAGCTGAACGTGAACGACTTGAAAATATACTTGTCGAGGAGCGCGGAGCTTGCAGCTTACACAAAACTCTCGTAAAATGTTCAAAATATAGCGAAAAGTGCGCAACGGAGTCTGCTATCTCATATCTATGATATTTACTGTATGAATACAGTTGGAATGTACTATGAATCTCCTTGAATCTCCTTCTGTTGTTGGTTGGAAAATTGCGAATATTAAATTATTCCCTCGCGGAAGCTGTGGACTGCTGAAGAAACTATTTGTCATTTATATCCCTTACTATGTAAATTGTATGTATTTAGTTGTGTCTTGTTTTCTTTTCAATTGGGCAAAGTTTTTGTATAAGTGAGATTTTTTTTTTAATTTTTGACCGAGGACACCCAGTGTTCAAACACTCCGCTCCCCATTTTTCGCCGAATTCTGGATTCACTGGATTGTTACAAAAACAGGATTATACTTTATATAGAAAGCCTTGTCTCAGTACTCTCAATGATTTTCTATATAATTTGTATCACAAAAATATCTCATACCTTAGTGGCAAGTGATTTGTTTCCTTTTCGATATTTCCGTTTATTGTTTTTTCGCAATATCCAGTTAATCGAGTGTTAATGTAATCTATTTATTATAGCATCTAGTATTATCTTAACAAGTAAGCGAATTTCAGAGAGATTTGCATCAGGTCTGGGAAAAGAAAATTTTAATAAGTATAAAATTTATACGATTTACGAATTACGAATTTATGAGGCCGGTCGTGGCGCAGCGGCACGAGGTGTGACTGTGAAACCGACTGGTTGTGGGTTCGATCGCCACTCGAGGAGATGAAATATTTACTTAAATTTATATTTCCATTTCTTCGCTCTGGTGTCGAGGTTAAGCGCGGCGTTGAGTTCTGCCACTCAACCCGCAATGCCTCCAAAATCGGCAGAAAGTGGGGAACGGGAGTGTCTTAACACTAGGTTCCCTCTGCCTACCCTACTGTGTGCGGGACACAGCGTGAAGCTGATTTTATAAAATTTATACTCGAAGAATATGCAGAATCAGTTCAACTTCAAAAAGACACACAGAATAGCGTGTAGAAGCAAATTCGTCTCAGTAATAATAAAGAATAACACCAGGTAACGTTATGAAACTATAATTAAAAAAATAAGAAAAGAGTTAGAGGAAAACCTCTTTTTATTTTTGAGAACACATTGCCGATAATACTGGAGGAAGATCAAGTAAAAACCAGAGGGACTCCCTAGGCCAGGTTGGTAAGACGCGAGAGTGGGCACGTTACTACTGTGTTAATTAATACACATTTTTTTTGTTTGTAATACATTTAAATCGGTATCTTAATTTTAAGTAATACATTTATAATAAAATATTTATTTCCTCAAAGAACCCTACCCCCCTAAGCTAGAAACTGTATTTTAGGGAGAGGCTAGTCTTAAGAAGTTTATGTATGTACTCGTATTAAGATTCATAATACACTAACATTCACACTCCAGTTCATATCACTAAAGTTTTAATTAACTATTATATTTAAATAATATGATTTATTTATTTATTATTTTTAATATTATATTTATTTATTCATAAATTTATTTAATTATATTTTATTAAATTTAACACTTCCGTTCCATTGCGTGATAAGTTGCGGAACTTTACAACGCGTTATGCTTCGTTATTAGAAAATGAAAATATTAAATATTTCATTTCATCGAGCACACATTTCACAGACACCCACAACCTCAAAAACAATGGTGAAGCTATACAAATGAAACTAAATCAAATAAATATACTTCTTAACTCTAAAGTAGGTCTAAGCACCCAAGACTACTGTTTAGTATTCACTAACTATTTGACTAAAAGTCAGTAAAATTCTACATAAAATAAAGAAAAACAGTTTATAGTAAAATTAATTTATCTTTTACAATATGAGTTATCCACTTTCAGTCTAACACGCCCCAGATGTTGTTTAACTTCAAGCATCCAATGCAGTGATTCTCAACCTTTCGTTTATTACGGCAAGCTTTTAATTATGTTTTTTTTTATTAATAAAGGAAAAGATTAATTTAAATATTATTTACTTAAATGTAATGCAAAATTCTATAAAATATATACTTACGAATATTACGTATATTACGAAATATTTTTTATGTTTTTGTCTATTATGTATATAGACAAAAAAATTGTACTAACAATAAAGAGTATTATATAATCTGAGTAAAATAAAACATGTCGTTAAATTTGAAACAGTGCGTGCTGGAAGCAAAAAGTGAAGTGTCTTAACTTTAGACTTTTCAGCCTACCCAGCTTTGCGGAAAAAAAATTGAAACTGGAACAAAAACCGTAATATACTTCGTACGCAAAAAAAAATAGCAATAATTTATTATATAATATGTAGTTATGTGTATGTATTTGGTTATAAAAATGATGGTACATTAAAACAGGGATTATATAACATAATCATTTGTTATCTGTTTGCAGCTTCGCTGCTTGAACTGTAATTATGACTGAATCAGCTTTACGCTGTATGAAGCACAAAGCAGGTTAGGCAGCGGGAACCTAGTGTTAAGACGCTCTGTTCCCCAGTTTTCGTCGAGTTTTGGAGGCATTACGTGTTGAGTGGCGCAACTCAACGCCGCACTTTGCCTCGACACCAGAGGGAAGAAATGAAAATATAAATGTAAATAAATATATTATTTCATCGAGTGGGGATCGAACCCACAACTAGTCGATTTTACAGTCACACTTTGCGCCCCTGCGCCACGGCTAGCCTCGAAATTATAACTAATCAGCTATATAACTATAACATAAAATATTTGATCATTTCATGTTTGCTGGGGCGGTTGATACTTGCACAAAGTAAACCTGATTTTTTCCGCTTAAACCCGGATCTCGTGGTAATTCTAGGTTGCCTATAAATTGCTCCAGAGCCCCCCATAAAAATCGGTTCAGCTGCTCCGGAGATCAGCGGACAAACAAAAAGATAGACAGACAAAAATCTTAACATCTAATTTATCTACTTGTGTACACTTGAAGAAACACAGTTATTTTAAAATGGATAGACTCTTAAATTTTATTTTTTATGTTTAGATTATACATTATTTATAAACATTTCAAAAATTTGACACTTGAAAAAAAATCGCGATACACGTAAGGCACAGTGGTTGAGAACCACTGGTCTAATGTAACGTTTTACTTAACCCTAGTAGTTGAATACTTTTATTTGAACGCCCGCCCGCTTGCTTGAAAGTTAATAAAGTTTTTCACTAGACTATGTCATATTTGCGTTGAAAATTTGCTTTTTTTCGCCTACAACGCTCTGTTGGGCAAATTAGACTGGGCTGTGCTAGCGTAGTTAAAACAAAGTGAACTTTAAAGAGCAAATGGTTCTTTAATTTTATAAAGAAAAAAAACTATTGTTTCTTTTTATCTGTAGGAATTTTCTGTAGTATTGTAGAAAGAAGTCATTTCATTCCCCACTTTCAGACTATTTAGTGACATTATTTGGCGGGTACATTTATGTTTTACTTTTTTAACCAGACTTAAATTGAAAATATTTAGCAACTATAAAATAATAGTAAAAGAGTTAATAGGCTTTATGGCGCAGGAGCACAAGCGTACGACTGTAAACGTGACAGTAGTAAGTTCGAAGAACAAAATAAATAAACATTCATTCCGAGGGGAAATGGGAATGAATGTTTATTTAATTTTATTTTCAAATAACATTTCAAAATATGCAGTATACAGTGTTAAGCTGAATAATATTCGCCTTTACTTACAACTTCGCCAACTTACTTTATTTTTTACCTACATTATGTTTATTTCTTCACTCTGGTATCATGACAGAACGCAGCGTTGATTCCACCAGTCAACACGCAATATCTCGAAAATGAAGCGGAAAACGGGCAACGGAGTGTATTAACACTAAGTTCCTTTTGCCTACTTTGCTATACGCCGTGCGCCGGTTACAGCGCATAATTGATATATATTTTTTTCTATTTCTTTACAAATGAGAACCTACAAATTATAACAAGAACCTTAAAGATTCAAATTTTACTTTCTTGGTACATCTTCAACATCTAAAGGGTACTTTTTATGTAAATTTGATTGCCCTGTTAGCCTATACCTACAAAGTTTTTATTTTATACGTTTTTTAGATACTTTTTACTAAATATGCTTATCCTTTTTGTAACACACATATTCAAATCACGTAACAAAAGATATAAGAAAATTATCAATGGAATTTTATTCCACAGATAGATATACAATAGCGGCCCCCGCGAAGCTTTACCCGCTTGAACTCTAAGAATATTTATTTAAGTGTATTTAAAAAATATATTAATTATTTGGGGAAACTAGAGCGAAGAAATAAAAAAAAAATTCTGGAGGCCTTGCGTTTTGAGTGGCAGAACTCAACGCCGCGCTTAGCCTCGACACCAGAGCGAAGAAATGGAAATATAATTTTAAGTAAATATTTCATCTCCTCGAGTGGGGATCGAACAAATAGTCGGTTTTACAGTCAGCCGCTGCGCCACGACTGGCCTCAAAATTATTTAATATATAGTATTGTGCATTTAATTCAACAAAACAAGTCAAGTTGAGGAATTAGCAATTTTGATGAAACAAAATATTTTAAATTGATATAACTTTTTATTTACGAACTGATTGTAATAAAATAAACACTACATGTTAAATAAAGCTTGCCAAGTCATTTCTGAGATTAACGTGAACACACACGCACAAACAAACAGACAAAAAATTAATAAAATATTTATTCTGACTTCTATTACATTAATAAATACTCCCATCAATAGATTTTGTGGTTTATTTTCCATATACGGACACCGATCAGTTACGATTTTGTTATAAGCATAGATATGAGAAGGCCCCAACTACGACTTCAAACGTTAATATATAGGTACTCCGTTCTCTACTTTGGTCTCGAAATGAATAATTTAATTATAATCATATTTTCTGATGAACGAATCCACCATTTGCGAAAGTATTGAGATCAGCCAACAACGCAGAATAGTGCTAGGGGAACTAGGGGAGACACTAGTTGTGGCCCCCTCAGAAATTTTACTAACAAAAAAAAAACATTTAAAAATATCTCTAGATACGCCTATGGAGCACATAAACATCGCGATTACAGTGAGTGCAAGGAAAAAAAGTGAAGCTATTTACATAATATGTACCCGCAATTACTTTGATCTAATTAGTATGATATATTGGAAGAGATACATTTTACAATTTATTAGAAATAAAATTTAAATTTCATTTTAAATTAGGCTTGATTGTAAAGGCGACGATTGCGAGTTCGATTTCCACTTGGGTTCAATTATTTTGTTTCAGTACAAAGTTGAGGCCAGTCGTGGTGCAAAGGCACGAAGTGTGACTGTAAAACCGACTGGTTAACTGGTTGTAGATTCGATCCCCACTCGTGAAGAAATATTTACTTAAATGAAATATTTACTTAAATTTATATTTCCATTTTTCGCTCTGGTGGTCTGGTTGTGTCGAGGTTAAGCGCGGCGTTGAGTTCTGCCATTCAACACGCAATGCCTCCAAAATTCGGCAGAAAGTGAGGAACGGAGTGTCTTAACACTAGGTTCCCTCTGCCTACCCTGCACTGATCGGGTTACAGCGTGAAGCTGATTTTTTTTTGTACAAAGTAATAGTAACTCTGGTCAAAAAACAAACAGCGGCTTTCCTTTACGACACGCAGACACATCCACACGAGCCATAGGATACATGAAATAAAAAAAAACTAATAATAATTAATATATAACAATTGATAAATATATTTTACATATAAAAAGAACCTTGAATTTTAAAACCTACGTTGCGTAGGACGTAGTTCATACGGAAAATTATTATATTGAATTACCTTTTTACTTTATAAATATATCATAAATACGCTTTTATAAATAAATAAACAGAAAACATCGTATATACATATAAGGGCCAACCTATCAGGTATATGAGCGGTAACTTGACCCGTGATGGCGGATGTATTGATTAGAAACCGCCCTTCAAATCACGCCATTTTATCTCATATTACTCCATGGACATGTTGCCTAGGAAAAATAGATGAAAAGTTATATGTTAAAATATATGTCTGTTTTTGTTATTCTATAGTACACCGGTCAGTCTGTCTAGATGTCATTTCAGTATTTTAAGAAAAATGCTATTTTGATGTTTTTCTTTAAAGATCTTTTTCAAAGATCGTGAGAGAGTCGTGGCGCAGGGGCACAAAATGTGACTGAAAAATGGACTGGTTGTGGGTTCGATCCCTACACGAAGAAATAAAATATTTATTTACATTTAAATTTTCATTTATTCGCTCTGGTGTCGAGGCAAAGCGCGGTGTTGAGTTCCGCCACTCAATACGCAATGCCTTCGGAACTCGGCGGAAAGTGGGAAACGGAGTGTCTTAACACTAAGTTCCCTCTGCCTACCCTGCTGTGAGCGGAATACAGCGTGAAGCTGATTTAATTTACTATTATTAGTAATATGGATTTATTTCCACACTCAATAAATTAAGTAGTTGGTGTTTTTTTTTTCGACTCTATGGTAGATACTTAACCATAAATCGCGACTGAGATTGATTATAAAGTTAATAAAATATTAAAATAGATCTCAAGATCTCGTGAATAGGTACCACATCTAAACTATCGATCTGAATAGAAGAGATTAGGTTAGGCTTTAAATTAACAATAGAGAAAACAAGAATTGAGTGTCAGTTATCTCTCATCTAAATCTTATTGTTAGTAAGGTGAAGCAATTAATTGTTAACGGTACCTTAAACATTAATACGATATATGTATGCACATATAAGTATTTTTTTTAGTATACGCTGTAACCCGCACATAGCAGGGTGAGCATAGAGAACCTAGAAACCTAGTGTTAAGACACTCCGTTCCCATTAAGACACTTCCGTTCCTCACTTTCTACCGAATTCTAGTGGTATTGCATGTTGAGTGGCGGAACCGCGCTTTACCTCATTACCAGAGCGAGGAAATAAAAATATTCATTTCCTGAGATAAAATCGAACCCACAAACTGTCGCGTTTTAGTCGCACCATATGCTCGTGCACCACGACTGACGTATTTTATTTTGTTTATAAAACATTTAGAAATCTAATATTTTAAGATAAGTAAAGAAAATTTAATAGTCTTTTAACTTAACTTAAACTTAGTAGTCTACCTACCACTAGAATTTATTTATAGTATGAAAACGCTTTAAATTATAAAGATTACTCTAAATGGGAATTGAACCAACAATCACCCGTGCAAACACACTTATCAACGACACCACAAGTGTTTAATAATGTAATTGATATACCCATACAATAATTCAAATTCAAACACTCAGCCTCAATGGGTTCTGGATACTTTACGTCCAACAAAGCCCATTCGAAACTAGTACGGTACTATTTCGGTATAAATGATTCATTTACCCACTTAGGACCGATCATGGTTTTACCGCACGGCCCTTGGTTTCATAGCTTATTAGTTTGCCGATACTAAATATTATTAACCCTTATATACTGATGGTATTTAACAACAAATATTTTATCGATTTATATATAATATGATATAGAGAAAGTATATAGCGATTATAAGTTAGGCATCACATGATTACACGTAATTTAGTATACTATAAAAAAAACCGTCTGAAAGTCTCTCTTCTGTAATTTAATTCTTTAATACCAAATTTTGCCCCTTTTTAAGGCTATTAATTTTTAGAATTTTGCCACAAATGTATAGTTTTCAGATTTTTTCCTGAACTAGTACTACCTGTGGAGGCTGCCTACCAAATTTCATAATTGTAGGTCAACCAGAAGTGCCCTATTAATTTTGATTCCCTTTATAGCGTTTTTTTCGATATAAATAGCTTTTTTTAAGTAAATGTATACATTTACAAAAACATTTCACTTTTACAAATACATTTTTTCAGGAAATCAAGGGACCATAGATTTGAGCGTTTGGTTTGAATTTCAACTTGATATCTCCAAGTGTTTACGATAAAGACTAGACGGACGGACGGATGGACAGAAAAAAAACTAAACCACTTTTTAATAAGGGTTCCTTTTTACCTTAAACACAACCCTAAAAATTGTAATAATTATTAAAAATTCGCTTGATATGTTTATATTTAATTATTATTAATAATAACTATGATTTAAATTTTAAAAAATAATTGATAATTCTGATTTCTGGTTCTTTCTGATATTTGATTTTTTAAATTTTTATTTCCATTTATATTTAAAATATATTATATTTAGAAACAAATATAGTAATTAAAAATAAAAATTATTTTCATATTTAAAGCCAGGAATATTGTAAAAATCTAATGAAAAATTTTAAAAATTTTCTAGTCACCTCATTTCATTATATCACAAATACTATAAAATATTTTTATGTTTTTTTAATAATAATGTTTAAATTTAGCATGTAAAAACACCCAAAAGCCAACTCATTCTCAAACTTGAGACGCAATTTAATACTATAAAATAAAACTAATAAATTATAGAGATAGAATATATTCGCCATTTTATTATCGGTCACCCTGTTGATAACTAACAGTACTTTTGTTCCATTCCATTGTTACTTAATAAATTTCTTGTTTTGTTATGTTAAAATTGTTTTCTTATTATTTTGTTGTTGTTATATTGAATTTTTCATATTTTAAAATATGCGTCTGCAGTTAAAGGGTTAAGAAAATACAATTTGATAATTAAACTTACTTTAATAAAATTTTAAAATGAAATACAAACTAAATCTAAAACTAAAATATATCGAAGATTACTGTCCTCGATGTAAGAAGAGCAGTAATCTACCTAAACCTAAATTAATGTGACTTAACCTATTACTTAATTATTCCACGATAGAATAATAAATGTGGGAAAAGAATAAATTCCTTTCCCACCGGCGGCGTTCACCCGATCTCTCTCGTTGTCAGCGATGCATTGTTATTGCTGATTGACACTTACAGAAACTACTTACTTACTACTTTTTCCACTAAAAATTAAGTCACTGCGTGTTAGTTTACAAATGTTACGGGACCGGGAATATAAAGACAATTTAAATATAATTATTTCCCTGCGTGGTTGTTAATTCGTAATCGTTGTAATTACAGTTAAACGCTGTAATATTATGCGACGACCTAAATTTTCAATGCTTTTTATTTGTCAATTAAAATTGCCTACCATTCTGATCAACTTTTGCAACGGCGACATTTTATTATTACTAACAGTTTTGCTAGGCTGTTTATCTATTTCTTCATCACATGTTCCAGATTATTAATTTTAATATATCAATTAAAAATCGCTAACATCAGAGCTGAACATCTTTCACTTCGTTAACGCAGCGTTGAGTGTGAACTCTTTGCCTCGTACCTTACCTTAACTTAGCTTCACGTTTTATCCCTAGCGGGGTAGTCAGAGGAAACGGAGCGCCAAACGCTACTTGCTCTGCTCTTTCGCCTCGTCCACTGTCATCAATCTCTACATACGGTATATATGAAGAGGTTGATGACTCCGGGGGGTCCTCGTGATTTTTATGTGACCTTCCACCAGTATCTTTGATACTGTGTTTTAGAAGGTCAACCGAGGTCTCCCTCTACTTCTCTTACCCATGCCCATAAAAGCTGAACACGTTCTTCTTCATTCTCACTGTGACATCCTCGCTAGTATCTGCCATTCTGTGCATCTCTTTTGGATTCGATCAGCTAAGCAGACTTCGCATATCCTTCGAAGAGATCGCATCTCCACGGTATTCATCTTTCTTTCATTCTTATGCTGTAATATTCACGTTTCGCTGCCTTATAACAGCGTCGGTACCAATACTGCAATGTGTACCGCCAAACGCGCAGCTGTGTTGACGTTTCGCCGTCTCATTAATGCAGCTAAGACATGTTAACCCTGTTACCGGCAGCAATACGCCTTTCTACATTCCATCTCTGCTGAACATACTTCCCAAATATACCACTTCATTCACTTGTTCTAATATCTTATCATTTACAATAATGTTGCATTCCGTCCTTTCTTCATTTCTTTCAAAAACCAGAACCTTTGTCTTATTCGCATTCAGGCTTAGACCATTTTATATTATATTCACACCCTTCTTTCAGAGTGGTGATTAATGCCTGTCACTCGCATTCTGATGATGCGCATTGCATCATCTGCGTATAGCAGGCAATTTACTTTCAAGTCACCTACTTTCACTGAACCCCCAGAATATTACTATCTATTTATTATTTCCTTCAAACCTTTTTTTTACTATTGTTTAACTAAAATTGATTGATTCTTTGGTGAATATTTCGTTTCCTATTTTTTTATAATCTAGTAATATATCAAGTCTAATGCAAAAGCTAAAATAACTTCAACATCCTGTCTGTCGTGCTTACCTATCACTTGCCACTGCCACTGCCTGAACACAGTAAAGTACTCACAAGCGTATGAATGGCATTCAAGCAGCGTTTTTGTAGGATTGGTACTTGTAGATGCTTACCGAGCTTCGACAAGCGTGTAAGCGAGGTATAATACTTACCTGCAAATATCGCCATTTCCATTCTAAAATGTTATAGCCCATTTATACGTTTGTGAAAGTTCGCCAAACTTTCAAACAGCCCTTCTTGTCGTGGCTTGTGATGGCTTGTGAGAACTTATCGCAAATCCGGACCAGTATCGGTTTATAAACACAGGTTATAGGAAGTTTGCGGCAAACGCTTGCGAGTTGATTACACGTTTGGCATTGGAGTTTGTAAGCATTTGCCGAGCGTACTTACCGCGTATAATGCGCTTATACGCTTGTGATGGTTCTGCAAACGGGGTGCTTATACAATCTTTAAATCGAAAATGGCAAGTCTTCACAAACATGTAAACGGGCTATAATGTTCATTAAAAATACAAGTGACGGCTAGCTGTCACTGTCATAATTACTTTAATTTTGCGGTTTTGCGTGTTGTTCCATAGAAGAAACAGCTATTAATGTAATTTTACCATTATGAATCAAACAATAAATGTAGATCAATTAAACTCAGCTTTAACATCCCTTAGAACGCTGCGTTCAAGCGTGAGTCATGTATTCGAAACATTATCAAACGGTCTCCGAGCTGACCACGGAGAAGACGGCAAAGATAAGTTCCTCTTGGAGCTACAAGAACTTCTCAATAATGTCAATATAAATCTACGAGACTTGGAACAAACAACTAATGGACTACCAATTCCAACGGCACCTTTTAATCTCGGAAATACAACTTTCTTAAGCCAGGAAACTACTCAAGATCGTCAAGCTCTATACACACAACTAGTTAACAGTTACAAGTGGACAGATAAAATACATGAATACTCTTCTTTTGCTCACACGCTGCTAAGTCAGAATTCTCTAAAGCGTTCATACATAAATTCCGGCAGTACTAAACGACGCGGCAAATTGCAGAGCAATCACAACGTTGCGCCATTACAAGTCGATAACGTTATAAACAACATAGATAGATCTTACAACGATATGAAAATAACTATATCACGACCATTCGCAAGTAATGCTGTAGTACAGATCAATTTAAGCCATGTTTTAAAAGCTGTAGTTGCTTTCAAAAGCTTGCTCATGGAATGGGTTATGGTGAAAGGGTACGGTGAAACTCTAGATCTATGGACCGAGTCTCGTCATCATGTTTTCCGAAAAGTGACAGAAAATGCTCATGCAGCAATGTTGCATTTCTATTCGCCTACATTACCCGAACTGGCCGTTCGGTCGTTCATGACGTGGTTACATAGCTATGTAAATTTATTTAGTGACCCATGCAAGAGATGTGGATGTCACCTTCACCATACTTCAATGTTGCCCCCAGCGTGGCGTGACTTCCGCACCCTCGAACCTTTTCACGATGAGTGTAAACAATAGTTAATGTGGTATTGAATGCGAAAGCATGGAGCATTTGATTATAAAATTGATTGTTGCAGCTTTCTCATTCAATATTATTAAATAATCAAAAATCAAAAGGACTTAAGAATTTTGAAGTAAAGTGAAAATAAGAATTGTAATTATTATATGTAATGTTACAAATAGACATAGCATTATAAATAATATTTAAATAACAATCATCTTCACTTGGAAAATCTGAAAATTGTTTAAGAATAATGCTAATTAATATTGTTAGTTTATGTACAAATAAAACAAATATCACAAGTTCACGACAAGTTCACAATCAGTATCTTAGAAACTTGACTTTTAAAAATGCTTTTCGTACACTTGAAAATACAGGTTCAATCCCACTACATAAAAAAATATATTTTGAAATATTTTACTTTAAATATAAAACAAATCAGATTCACACTGTATTCAACATACAGCATGGTAGGCAGAGGGAACCTAGTATTAGACACTTTGTTCCCCACTTTCTGCTGAATATTTTAAAGCATTGCTTGTTGAGTGGCGAAAGTTATCGCCGAACTTTGGCCTTGTCCTTGCCAGAGCAAAGAAATTAAAATGTTAATAAATAATCATTCCCTAGAATGGAGATCGAACCCACAACTGTTGCATTACAGTCACATCCTTGTGCCTCTACACCACAGAGGTTTAAAATATATAGTTATAAAAACAAGATTTTCTTTATATTAAATAGTAAGTTACTTATAAATTAGAAGGATCCGTTTTTAAAAATTAAGTTTTAAAATAAGTTATATTATAAGGCAATTGTAAATTATAGACGTTTAATAAATATTTTTATTTTATATCCATGGAACCTCATTACCCTGACTATTTGTTGTAATTAGAGAATAAATTGCAAGAAGCTGGAAATTGCTAACCAGGTATAGGTTTAACATGCCTCTTTTTAAATGCACATTAATACTTACACTTGATGCACTTCCACAACACCAAATTGAAAATTATTCTAATCAGTAGAATAATTACAAAGTCATCTTCAAAGTATGTTCTACAAATAAGTTAACGATAGTTATAGACAGGCCAAAATCATTTAAAAAACTAGCGTGTGGCTGTCGTGGTGCAGGGGCATAAGGGTGTGACTGTACGCGACGGTTGTGGGTTCGATCCCCATCAGAGAGAATAAATTATTTATTAAAAATTTCATTTTTTCGCTCTGGCAAAAGTCTGGCGTTGAATTCCACCACTCAACATGCAATGCCTCCTAAAATACGACGATAAGAGGGAAACGGAATGTCTTAACACTAGGTTCCCTCTGCCTATCTTGCTGTATCTGGGACAGGGTACAGCAGGGTGGGGTACTTAACACGGGTACAGCGTGAAGCTGATTTTTTTATTTTAGAGAGGTTCTTCTGGTAAACCTCTCGCTCATACTTCTACTGCATAAATTTTTTCTCTAATGCTGGTCAGAAAATTTTAACAAACAAATTTAAAATAACTCAATATATAAAGAATTTCAATCAAATCTCTACATACATACACATGTACTCAGTTGGTAGTCGGAAAATCCTGAATTATATATAAAAATGTGAGTTGGATGTTCAAGTCTTCACTATATCTATACTAATATTATAAAGCTGAAGAATTTGTTGGGTTGACTGGACTAATCTCAGGAAGTACTAAATCAAATTGAAAAAATCTTTCAGTATTGTGTAGCCCATTTAACCAGGAAGGCCTGTTAAATGTTTGTGACCCACTTTATCTACAGTCAGAGTCACCTCGCACTCTATTTGACCATGCAGGCAAAGCTGGCAATAAAACGAAAAACTACTACAAAATAAAATAAAACATTTACATATATAACTAACATTAACATTTATTTAACAACACTATGTATAAGGTCTACACACAGCGACTGTGTGATCAACGCTACATGCAACCTCCAAAACGTGGGCGCCTATACTTATTTTTAATGGAAAATGTTGATCTTTTCCATGACCGAGTCCCAAGCAGCCATGTCGATTCCTACCCCACATGTAAAGGTCCCCATCGTTAGTTATGGCAGCAAGATGGCCGATCCCGCTTGAAACTTTAACAACTCCCGAATCAGGGTTGAAATCGTTTCTGCCTAATAATGTAGGGGGAATTTGTTTTGGTTGATAAGCATGTTGTACATTTGGCCCTAGACCTAGCAAACCGAAGCCCCAGACGAAAACATCTCCGTTTTCTGCAAAAGATATATAATAAAATTAATAACTAATAAAATTATGACGATTTTATAAAATCATGAATGAAAATAAAAAAATGGTAACATTTTATTTAGTTTTTATAAATTTCCTTACGTTTTCATTTCGTTTTAATATAAAAAATCTAAAAAAAATGTGTAATTAAAATAATCTACACCAGACAAAAAAAATATAATATCATTTGACACTGGTAACATATAACAAAGGATTAAGACTACAATCTTGTAATTTTTTCCCGTGTACGCCCGCTCCTGCCGCTGAGCTATGACGGCCTCCTTTAAATATAATATATAATAATGATTTAAAATAATAAAATATATTTGAAAGATTTTTATAAATTTCTATCTTTTGATGTCTGAAAAAAATATTGTGGTGGTGTGGAACAGTGTCTTAACACTAGCTTTTTTTTACTCTTCACGCTGCATACAGAATCGTAAAGATAAAAAAGAAATAAGAATCTTGAGGACATTGCGGCACAACACTACAGTGACTTAACTGTAAAAACAGTGTGGTGAACCCACAACCCCATTCAAGTTAACTTGAAATGAAAATAATTCCCTTTATCATTAAATTTTATCAAAAACGTTATAAAGTATTACAACATCACACATACCATTACAGACCAAACAAAATGAGCCGCCAGCGGCTATATCAACTATCTTGCCCAAGCCCTTGGTGAAATTGACTAATGCGTATGACATGTTCACTTGCTGTTGTTTTGTGTTCATTGGCACTTGACCATACTCTGAATTTCCCCAGCCGAATAGCTCTCCATTATCTACAAATAAGATTTTTTAATTGAGTTATTTAATTAATTTTTTACTTTTTCTTGAAAAAAATTTGTACGAATTTTATTTTCTAAATAGTAGAGGTAGTTAGTAAGTACAGATCCCATAGAAAGTATATTATAACTACAAATCTTACTTTATTATTCTATTTGATGTAATTTCCTTTTTTCTATACATGTAGACAATGTACAAGAAGTAATAAATTTTGGTACGCAGAGGGAACCTAGTGTTAAGACACTCCGATCCGCACTTTCCGCCTAATTCTGGAAGCATTGCGTGTGTAAATTTGCCTCGACACCAGAGCAAAAATATAAATTTAAATAAATATTTCATTTCCTCAAGTGGGTATCGAATCCACAAGCAGTCGCGTTTACAGTCACACTTTTTGTCCCTGCGCCACTACTGATCTCCGCCTTGTCTTCGTCTTATCATAAGTTTTCTAACTATAATCTTACAAATCTTTATAAATTCATCTTACTGGGCAATTTTAAACATAATTTTATCAATTCACATAAAAAATAACTAGATAAAGAAAACAATACAAACCGCTCAAAGCCAAAACGCAGTCCACGGTAGAGGCCACTTTAACAATTTTCTCGCTGGTCACGTCCCCTTTCACAGCGGCGGGATGGCCTTGGTTGTCATATGTGCCGAGCCCCGTCTGACCGTCTGCTCCCCACCCACAGGAATAGAGCTTACCTGATTCCGTTATAAATAAGCTGAAACCAAAAAAAAATATTTGAAATCTATATAACATTTTTAAAATTATCAGTCATTGATTAGAAAATTTTTTGATAACAAATATATTTATGTAAATAGTATGATATTAGAACAAGTGAATGAAGTGGTATACTTGGGAAGTATGTTCAGTAGAGATGGAAGATACGAGATGGATGTGGAAAGGCGTATTGCTGCCGGTAACAAGGTTAACGGAGCCTTAGCTGCATTGATGAGACGGCGAAACGTCAGCACAGCTGCGCGTTTGGCCGTACACAATGCAGTTTTGGTACCGACTCTGTTATACGGCAGCGAAACGTGGGTATTACAGA
>JAATLQ010037083.1:21752-41863 GCA_013421005.1 Heliconius erato x Heliconius himera | reverse complement strand
ATTTTTCTGCTTACGTAATTACTAGCTAGACCCCCCCACCCCCATGTCATCAAAAATAAGCAAACCCAAGACCCCCCCGCCCCCCTACAGTGCTTACGTAATACTTGAACGGCCCCATTATGGCGCAGTTGTCAAGGTTTTCGATGTGTAGTTAGGTACTCCTTGCGGCATTGTGGTTGTGAATTCAAATTTTGCCATTATCTGAAAGAATTAAACTGGACCTATATTCAATGTGATATTTCGAGTAGTGTTCGAATACAGTCTAACACGGAACAATATAATTCTCTTCAAAGGAATTTTAGTGCTTACAAAGTACAAACAAATTTATTACAGATTTTAGTAGAAAATCTTAGAAAGTACTTATACTTAGAAAAGTAAAATAAAGAATCTTTACAAACCCAAGTTTTATGAAAAGTTAAAAGTGAAATAACATAGAAATACAGAGTTCTTGGATTTTAAAAGTAAATTTCCAATAAGTATTAACTTGTATTAATTGATTGAAAGTTTATAAATGGTTGTTGAAGTCGAATATTGAAAAAGAGTTAATTTGAAAGGTTTCATTTTTTAATGTTGTTATTAGCCTAATATTGTAATATAAGGATGATAATTAAATAAGTACGTCTTGGTAGATAACAGTAAAAGTCTTAACAAAAATGGACTAGAAAAATGTCTGTACAAAAACCTTTAAAAGACGAAGTTAATTTGAAATGTTCTTTTTAACCCCCGATGAAAAGAGAGGGGTTATACCTAAGTTTGACTTGTCTGTGTATAAGTATGTATCTATCTATCTGTGTGTCTGTCTTGGGCATCTTAGCTTCGAAACGGATGATATGACTTTAATTTTTTTTTTTATTTGAAAGGTGGCTTAATCGAGAAAGTCAGAAAAAAATATATTACAGTATGAAGTTCTCTTATCTCCTTTCTAGTTCATTTTTTTTAGTCATGTGTTAGGGGTTTTTAATTATCGCTAGAGAACCAAATGACGCGTATAGTAATTCGCGTTGGCGTCGCCATGGCAACGTGTATGCCACTTTATAAACATAAAAGTTTAAATATTGTCCAATGCATGGTAATGTGTGTAATGTTTTATTTATTGATTTAATGTACTTTTTGAAAAATATTAGCGTTCTGCAATTCTCCTACATATAAACTAAAAGTATGCCAAATTTCATACTCCTCAGGAGGAGATGAAATATTTACTTAAATTTATATTTCCATTTCTTCGCTCTGGTGTCGAGCGCGGCGTTGAGTTCTGCCCCTCAACACGCAATGCCTCCAGAATTCGGCAGAAAGTGGGGAACGGAGTGTATTACACTAGTTTCCCTCTGCCTACCCTGCTGTGTGCGGGATAAAGCGTGAAGCTGATTTATTTATTTAAATGAAATAATATATTATATAAATATTCGTATAGTTCGAGCGGGCGAGGCCGCGCGGGTGCGCTTTATGATTAAACTATACTCGTTTTTACTGAATTTAACTTTACCTACGTCAAAATCTGATATTACTACTACTAATGTAAGCTTTAGAGTTTATTATACATATATTATGCAAAACTTTTAGCCAAACATGTACTGTTCGCATAAAACATACAAAAACTAAAAGTTAGTTGCTCTTGCTACAACGTGAATCATTTACATTGTTTTGTTTACTCGTAAATAGAATATGCTTTATAGTAGAGTGGGTGGTATTTTACGACTGACTGACTAATTTAGCAGAATATTTTTTACTTGAGACCGTCGTGGCGTAGCGGTACAGCGTTCGATTCCTACTTGAAGGTATGAATTATTTTCAATTTCTCACTATATCAGCAATTATAAAGGCGCAGAGTCCTTCACTAATAAATAAAGCTCGGTATCCACTGCCAGCGGAACAGACCCATTAAGGCTTACGTTAAACTCGCAAGAGTAGGTAAATTGGATACTTGTATTTCCAAGAATAGGTAAAAAGTCGAGCGGAAAGGACCGGACGAGCGGAAAGAGTTGAAATGAACTCGCTAAGTTTTAGGAAGCGGAGTGAAGTAATTACAAAATACAAAAGCCTTTGTTTACGTAAACTTATTTTATTCAAAAGGCTCCGTTCCACCTAAGCATTACCCGCTCATATCTCTTTTGCGGTGGAAGCTGGGCTTTAGACAGCAAGTTAGTAACGGAGTGTCTTGACACTTAATTGTTTCGTTTTCCCCTGCTATATGCGAAAAACAGAATGATGCGAAAAAAAATGTTTGTTTATTTTCACCATGTTGTAACAAAACTATTCATAGGTAGCTACTGTCTTTACGATAACCGCAACTTATACAGTTACTGACGTGAAAATTTATTGCGTCTATCAAATGTTTAATTAAAAGCTTCGAATAAACCACAAATGAAATGAATTTCTTTTAGTCTGCCATTTCAAACTGTGGTGTTTAAAAGTATTGAATAAATAAAATAAATAAATCAGCTTCACGCTGTATTCCGCACATAGCAGCGTAGGCAGAGGGAACCTAGTGTTAAACCACTCTCTTCCACTTCTCTTCGAATTTAGGAGGCATAGCGTGTTGAGCGGCGGAATTATAAATGAAAATACAAATTTAAATAAATATTTCATCTCCTCGAGTGGGGATCGTACCCACAACCAGTCGATTTTACGTCACATTTTTTGACCCTGCGCCACGACTGGCTTCAAAAAGACCAAAAGTATTATATAATGCAATAATAAACTAATGGTTTTCCCATCCATGGATTCATCCATGAGGTCATAGATTAAACCTAGGTAAACTAAATGATTTTGGATAAGTATTTTTGCAACATTTTTTTTCAGTTTCATACTATTACATTGCACGGCAATACAGGGAACCTAATGCAAAGACATTCTGTTCCACACTTTTTGCCCAAATTCGAGATATTGATTGTAGTGTTCAGGAACGCAACGTCGTGCTTTGTTTTGTCGGAGTGGGTAAATGAAAATTATCCATTACCCTCAGTTGTAATCAAACCCACAAACATCGCCTTTACCAACAATATTCCATTCCGCCTTTGACACAATCATTCTATTGTGCCTCTATAGCAGTGATTCTCAACCTTTTTTTTTGTTGCGGCACATATTTAACGATTTCAAAATTTGACGGCACACAAAGAGATATTATTTACTACAACACACTGCATAAATAGTTTATGACAAAAATTTTAAATATACGAATTTATTTTTTTGTGAATTTAAATATATATTCATTTTAAAAATATTTTTCTTTTTAAATGATATAATTTATTTATATTAACATTATTATATATTTGCAAAATTTGGCGGCACACAAAAGTGCCGCGGCACAGTGGTTGAGAATCACTGCTCTATAGCATTAATAATGTCAAAATACATTAAATAATTCCATAAGAAATCATTTTTACTATAGAATTATTTCATTTGCATTTATTGAAATAACGAAAAACAGTCTTTATTTAATGTCACAATCCAAATAATCTTTTATTTATAATATATTTTTTTAACTAAATGTATACATTCTATAACAGCATTGCTAGAAACTTGTCAGCTGTTGCTATTGTAAGAACAGAAGGTCCTCTAATAAGGAATATGCAAATGGTTACTATATTTCTGTTTTAATTGAAACCGTAGTCTGAATAAGTAATTATAAATTAATTATTACTTTTCACAATTTTGGAAACATCAAAGTGGTCGTGCGGCGTTGTGTTCCGCGATTTAATAAGAAATATTTCTATAATGACTGAAAAATATGTACATAATATACATTTAGACGTGCAAATTCACAATTACGCTCCAAACAAACTTTTTTATACTTCAATTTCATCCCTTTACATATACAATACGCTGCTGTACACTTTAAATTTATTATTTTGTATATCGATTTAAATCTAAAATTAATTCAAATTACGAATAATAACATTTTCATTTCAAATTCAAATATTTAGTAGCATGTTATTGGTTATTGAATATTTTAAAGGTAAGACGGAGATAGACGTTATTATCGATAAAGCATGTAGTGCAAAGAAATTATGTGACTATATAAACTTTCTAATGTGGTTTGCCCTTTCTTTTTGTTCAAGTTAAATCTTCTTTTGCAATGATTAAAACTTGGCAATGTATTCTTTTATCTTTTATCTGTATTGTCATATTATTTGTATATTTAGATAATAGATCTTTTCAATTAAATCGATCGAATCGAAATCGAATAACATACCATATTGTCAACGATAGTCTTTTCAATCGTACGATTCATCATCATATTAGTCTTTCGACGCCTACTGTTGGACATAGGCCCAAGGATCTTCACGTCGAACGATCGTCGATTTTTAACCTAAATTTCATATATTATTATCTCTAGTTACATACCTTTTCTAAGTACTGACTTCGCATTGCATTCGCCTTGTATGATTGCCAATGTTTATTAAAAAGGAATTTAAAGAATCCAATTTTGATTAGTCTAAGAACTAAGAAATATGGCAACATCAATTATATTTTTCCATTTAAATTGTAAATTTTATGATGATACACAGAACAGTGTACGCGTAAACAAATTAACTGACTTTCACTTTTATTATTGAGGCCAGTCGTGGCGCAGGGGCACAAAGTGTGGCTGTAAAATCAACTGGTTGTGGGTTCTATTTCCACTCGAAGAAATGAAATATTTATTTACATTTATATTTCCATTTCTTCGCCCTGGTGTCAAGGCAAAGTGCGGCGTTGAGTTTCGCCACTCAACATGCAATGCCTCCAGAACTCGGCTTAAAGTGGGAAACGCCTACCCTGCTGTAGGTATATAGCGTGAAGCTGTTTTATTTTATTTTATTTCATTTAAGTTTTTTTTATTACAGTTAAATCCCTATGAAGTTTAAATTCTTTGTTTCCATTCCATGATTCATATAATACAATAGTTCCCGTTAATTAAATATGTAACAAAATGATGATTCACATCACCGACACGGTCAATCAACTTTATCACTTCTCAATAATGTCTATAGTTCTACAAGGAAACAAATGCATAAGGAAAATTTAATAAATTATTTGAAAAAATATGTATTTTTCGTTATATTTTTTTATTTTAATTTTTTTTTCATGGGGAACTGTATTATGAATTTTAATTTGATATTCACTAATATTTTTGTAAAATCCTCTCATTTCTATACAATTATAGAAATAATATATTATACTCAAATTAGTGATGGCTGCCATGTTGGATTTAATTTTTATTTCGCATAGGCGGCACACCATGTCTCATCATGTCAGCGGGTTGGCCGGTCTGTTGTCCCTTGAAGTTATTTTTAATATATCTGAATTGCTTTCTTAAGCCTTCATTGAGTACATTTTAATGTAAAAATCAAAAAAAAACCATTTCTTAGCAGCAACACTTCCTCTGAGACCCACAGACAGAAGTCGTCGTTTAACAGTTGTTACTGAGACGGACGTACTTCGCGTGCCATTCACATTTGGGGTGATTTGTGGTGCTCTGACTCTGATGAATTTATCTTCTTGATTAGTTGTGGTATTAGGTCTGGCTAATCCTTTTGTGTCTGTGTATGTTCTTAACAAGGAATTCCGAGAAATTCCAATTTGATGTTTACTGTGTTATTGTTGTATTCAATAAGACCTAACAAAATTAAAAACAATGTTTGTGTTTAATTTGAATAAACATCTATGCAATAAAAAAATATTTTTTAAAAAAATATTCCACATTTTTTGACATTAAGCAATTTTTGTTTTTTTTTTAACAATAAAGAAATCCATTTTTATTACACTAAACACTTAGTGCTATTACGCAATTTTACCACATTTAAAAAAAACTTATATAAAAAAACCCGAGTAGTAGTTATCCTAGTACAGTAAAGTAAAGGTTTGAAGTTGGTTAAAAGTTTTGTATTAAATGACTGACATTTTACTTTTATACTAGTGATGTACCAAACTCTTACAACAAGTACAAAGGTAAGTACGTTGCAGGCTTTTACTAAAATTAATAAAATAAAATAAAAAATAAATCAGCTTCGCGCTGTTTCTCGCACGCATCAGGCTAGGCAGAAGGAACCTAGTGTTAAAACACTCCGTCCCCCACTTTCCACCGACTTCTGGAGGCATTCCGTGTTGAGTGACGAAACTCAACGCCGCGCTTTGCCTCGACACCAGAGCGAAGAAATGAAAATATAAACATAAATAAATGTTTCATTTCCTAGAGTGACGATCGAACCCACAACCACTCAATTTTATAGTCTCACTTTGTGCTCCTGCGCCACGACTGGCCTCTAAAATAAATATAACAATTAAATCGTGAAATTTATGATTATTTTCTTTGAACTCAGACCGGGCCCTGGAACATTCATCTAGCAAATATAGGCTGTGGTTGTGAATGGAGCACATCCTAAATAGATGAATTTGACCTTATAAAGGTAAACGGACGATATTTTGTTTTACATTTCTATGTAATATAGTAGATGTAACTTTACGACATATTTTGGCACTGGATCAGCTTATCTGTCCAGTAGGTAGTCTGTCTGACTGATAAGCGGCAAAATATGTAAATTATAATATTTTACCCTATAGCATTCTACTAGGCTATATGTTTTACAGAGGTTTAAGTTTTGTTACTTATGTATATAAAATAAATATATTTTTATATAAATTACGTAGTGTTAAGACTCGGTTCTTCGCTTAGCGCCAAATATCGAGGGCATTGCGTTTGCGTGGCGGAATTCAACGCCGCGCTTTGACTCGATACTGGAGCGAAAAAAGTAGAAATATTAAATATTTCAAAATGAAAATATACATTTCAGTATTACTATACATAATAGAAGAAGTATGCTATACATAATTAAGCACAATCAGAACTATTTTAGAATAGAAATTTGAATATTAATATGAGCTCCAGTAATTTTTGTAGCTATATTAATAAATGAATGGCTCAGTGAAACTAATTCAACAAGATGGTTTTGAGTTCGATTCCCACATAGAGCAACAGATAATTTTCTTTTACCATCTCATGCATTACCATTACCTCTTATCATGTAATTAAAAAATTCTGCAGGGGCACAATGTTTCCTCTATTTATCCGGCTATGCGAGAAAATTCACACATAACATTACAAGACACACAAAATTACCTTCACGCTGTATCCCTGTATCTTGATGCTGGAGCGAAGAAATGAAAATATTAAGAAATAATAGTTCATTCCCTCGAGTAGTGGTCTAATCCACAACTGTCGCGTTACAGTCATATTCTTGGGCCCCTGTGCCACGACAGCCTCACAAGACATAAAGGGTGGAACTTAAATAAATACATATAAAGATTATTATCTTAAAGGGGCGTCAAGTCTAAAAAAGCAAGTAGGGCTTTTCCACACTTGTTATTCCTTTTTCCTCATTTACATAACTCCTTCACATACAATATTGAATATCTTGAGCGTACGCCATAGCTATTGATTCGATATATTTGTGTTTGAGCAAGTCGAAGCCGTTTGTGTTTTTAACCTTCACTTTAATGTTATATATTTTAGAAAAGTTATTATTTTTCTCCCTTTTCTTCTATTATTTATTAACAAGCATAGAGCTCATAGAGAGATAAGACACTCTGTTTACACTTTTCACTCGTTTAAGCAGTGCCTGTTGAAAGGCAGAACACAAAATCGCACTTTTTTATTAAAAAAATATCAACACTCGAATGAGAATTTAATTCACACTACGATAAAGCTACAGCCATATTAAAAGATATATTATATACTAAGCATATATTATACATACATATATATATATATATATATATATATATATATATATATGTAAGTGTGTATGCTCGTAATCTAAATTACCTATCCATTAGAGAATCAGACGTTTCGGTCCAAATTGAACACTTTAATTAAATGGGTATCCCGAAATAATTAACTTTTATATCGAAAACCAACTTGGTTTTAGCTTGTAAATATATTATTTTACTTAATATCTTATAATATTTTAAAAGTGTTTTTTCACACTGAAGACAGAAAAATACGTATGAGAATTTGATCATAGCGGGACTCGAACCCGCGTCTCTTCGAAACCGCCCAGGGTCTCTGCTACCTTCAAGTTTTTGTATCACTTTGTTATCTATATGGAAATGACGTCAATATTAACTTCTATAAAACTTAAAGGAGCCTTTTTTTTAAATTAATTATTTTGATACAACTTTTTGATTATACTTATAGGAGGTACCTACATATCTACATAAAGTATAATTTCTCTACATTTTTGTCTATTTAAATCATTTTCGTATTTGTGAATCTTGTATATGACATATGTATAAGAGAGAAATAAGAGGCCAGTCGTAGCGCAGGGGCACAAACTGTGACTGTAAAACCGACTGGTTGTGGGTTCGATCCCCACTCGTGGAGATGATATTTTACTTAAATGTATACTTCCATTTCTTCGCTCTGGTGTCGAAGTAAAGCGCGGCGTTGAGTTCTACCACTCAGCACGCAATGCCTCCAGAATATGGCAGAAAGTGGGGAACGGAGTGTCTTAACACCAGGTTCCCTCTGCCTACCCTGCTGTGTGCGGGATACACCGTAAAGCTGAAAGAAAAAGAAAGATAACATTATAAATTGTATAATTCTCAAAATTATGTATGTAACTTATCGTTTATTTTATATGCAATAATAATTAATTAAATTAATAAAATTTTATTGCAGACGACTCAATCGAAATTAATAAATTGTCCAATGACATAATTAAAGTAAAAAATGCAATTAAAACGTATAACGTAATATTATATTGCTGTGAAATCGCCGAGATACTTATGCATTTTTTTTAATTATAAAAAAAAATAACAAAACATACTACAATCTTACCGCTTATATTTCGTTTATCAACTTTACACGTAGGGTAGGCGTAGGGCCTAGTGTAAAGACACTCCGTTCTCCATTTTCCACCGAACTCTGAAAGCATTGCGTGATGCTTGTATATATATAATATTAAAATAAACAAATAAATATATATGTATATATAGGCATGTAATTTAATACTTAACGTCAAGCTGCCTTAAATTGCTTTAGCCAAGTCGTTCACATTTAACCCGTTAACATGAATCTAATTATATAGGATGCTCGCTACGAACTAGGTTAAACCATAATTTAAGTCGCGCTCACCATGTTTTATGGGTTTTAAGTCCGTTTCCATATACTTATAACTTTTATATTTTACGATCACTGCGCCAGTCGTGGCGCAGCGGCATGAAGTGTGACTGTAAAACCGACTGGTTGTGGGTTCGATCCCCACTCGAAGAGATGAAATTTACTAAATGTATATTTCCATTTCTTCCCTCTGGTGTCGAGGTTAAGCGCGGCGTTGAGTTCTGCCACTCAACACGCAATGCCTCCAGAATTCGGCAGAAAGTGGGGAACGGAGTGTCTTAACACTAGGTTCCCTCTGCCTACCCTGCTGTGTGTGGGTTACAGCGTGAAGCTGATTTATTTTTATTTATTTTAATATTATGGTGTGGTTTCATGCTTTTTTCCGGGTAGGCGAAGGGAACCTAATTTTAAGACATTGCATGTTGGGTGAGGCAACTCCAAATCGCGGTTTGTCTACCAGATCAGAAAAAGAAAAATAATTTAAATATAATCATGCAAACTATATGACTCCATCTAAACTTTTTTAAATATTGGAACTAAAATTATAAAACTGTTTTAGTCCACAGAATAGAAAAGGTAGAAATTTTCCCGCTGTATCCCGCATGTAGCAGGGCAAAGGAAACCTAGAGTAAAGACTTCGTTCGCCACTTTCCGTTGATTTTTTCGAGGCATTGCTTGTTGAGTGGTGGAACTCAACGCTGGGCTTTTGCCTTGGAGCCAGAACGAAAAAAATAAAATATTAATAAATAATAATTCATTCCCCGCCGCGTTACAATCACGCCCTTATGCCGCAACGGCCCCAAAATTGGTGGAAGTGTTATGTGACAATATTATGGCTTTGAATCACCTTCGTCACTCAAACAAAAAAAAACAAATGGAAAGAGAAATAATTTAAGCGAGTGTCTTTGATTAGCGGAAATAAATCTGACGACAGTGCAGAAAGGATATAAACATGGTTAAGTTATAACAAGCGTATAAACATTTCGACGTAGCTTGATATGAATGGCTTAGAATGTATGGCTTAGTGGTCAGAGTTTTTAAAAGATTCTATGAAGCGCGGTTTCAAATCCCGCTTCGTTCAATCTTTATATATCTTCTAAAAAACAAAGAGAACAGAAAATAACGTTATAAAAGTGAATTTTAAATAGCAATAAACCTAAAGCTATCTAAAACTTTGCAAGGCTGTTAATGTAACGTTCATTTTAACGTTTTACGTAACGAGCATCCCCATTCCTTTCCAAATCTAGATGCGAGGGCTAGTTTGTAGAATTTAATTTATTTTTTATTTCAATGTAAAATGAAACAAGTTTAAATTAAATTTAGCAATTACTTTGATTGTAAGCGTTTTATATATTATATATTAACTATCTATCTATCTTTTTTCTTTATCGTTTCTTTATTCGATTTTTCAATTTGCCTAAAAAAATATGTCAGTTCTTGAACTCAAGAACTAACATATTTTACATAACTATGTATATTTCCCCAAAGATTACGATCATATTCTTTTAGTACGATTGAACTAGCTAATCTCAGGAACTACCGATTTAAATCGAAACTAACATTTTTGTGTTAAATAGTCTACATGTCGAGGATGTCTATAGGCAATTAGTAGGTATGTCACACAAACCGCAGATGGGTTACATTAAACGATGTACTGCGGTCTGCATTACCAGAGGTAAAAAAGAATATTATATGTTTTAAGTGTGTAATACAGTTCTTTTTTGGTTTGCAGTGCGGGTAAACCCAAAGGTAAACGCTAGTGTCTTATATCTTAAATAATAATATATACTAATAATAGTATAAACTTTCTTAAGTTAAACATTGTAGAAACTAATATTTTTTGTATTCGTATAGTTAATTTTATGAAATACATCTACTTTATCCACGTTATACCATTTTTTTAATTGAATACCATTTTTTAGAATTGAAGCTAGGCTTATCGTTATAAAGCTGAAGTTTTTATTTGGTTGAACACGCAAATCTCATGTATTACTGACTCAAATTGAAAAAAAATATATGTTCATTTATTGGGGAAAGCCCGTATCATGACATCATGCAAATCCATAGCTTGTTGGATCTTAATTCGTAATTATTTTGATTTAACTAAGTAGACGAAGCACCTTAAAGCTAGTATATTGGAACTTGAAACTAAAACATTCTTATTAATTAAACCTTAATCGATACCACGTTTATAATAGACTGCGTGCATTCAACACGCATACTCGAGACGGTCGTGGGTGCTCTCCATTCTATATATTATATTTCGAATTAAATTTACTCTGAAAATGTCGCACGTGTCTGTGATTACACCCACTCCTACACCCTTCACGTTGGAAATATTCCATTACTAACTATAGCAGGTGTGAAATGTGCTTAGTATGTTGGTTTATATGAGGTTTGAGGCGTGGCGCAGGGGCACTAGCGTGGGACTGTAAACGCGTCATTGTGGATTTGGTTCCCATTCGAGAATTTTTTTTTTTTTTTTCGTTTCCTCGAATTGCATACCAAAAATCTATTTAGCTTTATTTTTACTAATTTATTCTCATCGTAAGCTTACGGTTTTTTTATATATTGATACAAAAATATACAGTATTTGCCAAATATGTATAACAGTTATATATAACAGTTTTTGCCAAAATCACTTTTGGTGCACTGTACTGGCAATCCCTCGATACAGATAAATAGATCGCCGGTAACATACTCGTATATTCAAACTGAATCATCACTGTATTTAAAAAAGAAATATTTCTATATAAATAATTAAATCAGCTTCACGCTGTATCCCGCACACAGCAGGGTAGGCAGAGAGACCTAGTCTTAAGACACTCCGTTCCCCACTTTCTGCCAAATTCTGGAGGCATTGCGTGTTGAGTGCAGAACTCAACGCCGGGCTTAGCCTCGACACGAGAGCGGAGAAATGGAAATATAAATTTAAGTAAATATTTCATCTCCTCGAGTGGGGATCGAACCCACAACCAGTTGGTTTTACAGTCACACTTAGTGCCGCTGCCCCACGACCGGCCTCTATATGTTGTACAATCATCGTGTGTAAAAATATTTCTATATATTATTTATAATTATTTTACCAGATGACATTTTGAAAGAAATCTTAGGGACCGTAGCAGTAGTAGTAATTTCGACCGTAGACCGAGCGTGGCGTTGAGTTCTGCCACTTAACTGTCGAACTTAAGCCAGATTTCATCTTTCTACTGCCAAAAAAGCAACAAATAAAAAATCAGCTTCACGCTGTATCCCGCACACAGCAGGGTAGGCCGAGGGAACCTAGTGTTAAGACACTCCGTTCCCCACTTTCTGCCGAATTCTGGAGAAGGTTACTACTATTTCTTATAGATTTTAAATCTATGTAAAAGATAAAGTATACCGCATACTATAGGTATAAAGCGTTTTAAACCTCGCAAATTACATTCAGAAAGCGAGCCTACCAGTAATTAATTATTATTGGTGTTCAAACCAAATTAAATCGATATTCAGTAGACGTTACATTAGTACTGAAACGCGATGGCTAAAGCCGCATTCACATTTGTCTGACGTGTTGTGTTATGATGCATCAGAAAGGTATCGGTCTCATACATTTAATATGGTTGCGTTCACATTTCTCTGATGCAGTGTGTTGTGATGGCTTATGTTGTGTCGCGTCAGAAGCGATCCCGGTCCGCGTCAGAATGGGTGAGGTGCGGGGGGCGGCGGGGCGACACGACACAGCGGGTCGGACTAGTGTGCACGCGCCATTTTTTTTGTTGTGACGCTTCAGAAGTATGGACAATGAGCTGATCGAGCGAATGCGTAAACTCTCTCAGAGCTAAAACGGAACTGATGCGTCATAACGCGACATATAGGTGTGAACAGTAGCCATCACGACAGAAAGCATCACGACACAACATGTCAGACAAATGTAAATGCGGCTTAACGCTTTGATCTAGATTCTAGGCTCTTACTACTAAATTAAGGCCCCGAGACGTAAATTTCACTGATCCATGACGAGATTGAAAATTAAAGCATTTTTCTCTGATAATCTTAATGTTTTCTTATTATTTTGTAAAAGTATATCAGTATTTAGAGGCTGTCATGATGCATGGGAATTATATTATTTCTTCTTATTTTCATTTCTTCACTCTGTCACTAAGGCAAAAGTCCGGTGTTGAGTTTCTCCACTCAACACGCAATGCCTAAAAAAAGTCGGCGGAAAGTGAAGAACGGAATGTCTTTACATTAGGTTCCCTCTGCCTACTCTGCCCTGTAAAGCTAGTACTTTGGTGACGTAATCACAAAAAAATAATTTCTTTTTTTTGTGTGACGTTATGTGTTGAATTTTTTTTCTCTGCAACTATAGCAAAAACACATATTATTAATTTTAAATGACAAATTAGCAAGATTAGAGATAATGGCGTTTATCTACAAGTACAAATACATAAATTCTATTAGCAAAATAACTTTTGAGTTTATTATAAAACATTAATTACTTTTGCTCACAAATATATGATATGAACAAAAGTTTGTTATTTGTTGACACCGGTCGTGGCGCAGCGGCGCGAGGTGTGACTGTAAAACCGACTGGTTGTGGGTTCGATCCCCACTCGAGAAGATGAAATTTTTACTTAAATTTATATTTCCATTTCTTTGCTCTGGTGTCGAGGTTAAGCGCGGCATTGAGTTCTGCCACTCAACACGTAATGTCTCCAGATTTCGGCAGAAAGTGGGGAACGGAATGTCTTAATAGTAGGTTCACTCTGCCTACCCTGCTGTGTGTGGGATACAGCGGGAAGCTGATTTTATTTTTAACAAAAGTTTGTGTAACAATCAATGACTAAACCAGTTAAATATGCCAAATATACGAAAAAAATGTATCTATTAATACGTCTTTTTTGCATCAGTTGAACGATATTATATTTATTAAATAATGTAAAAAATATATTATATTCAAAAAAATCTATTTACAAAAATATGAACGTAGACTTTGAATTTATTAATATAATTCTTTTATTTCCTACTTAATAAGAAAAAAAAACATCCATTTAATTTAAATTGTACATAATATATGTAGAAGAACGTGCTCCGCTGGTTTGGAACGAATGAGTGATAAAAGAATGGCAAAAATGAGAGTTAGGGGGAGACCTCGGTTGACCTTCGGAAACAGTATCGAAGATACTGGAGGAAGGTCACGTAAAAAGCATGAGAACCCCCCGGAGGGCATGTATGAAGAGGTTGATGACAGTGGACGAGGCGAAAGAGGTATGTAGAGACCGTAGCGTTTGGCGCTCTGTTCTCTCTGACTACCCCGCTAGGGATAAAGCGTGAAAGCTAAGTAAGTAAGTAATAATATATGAAACATCCTTGGATGCTAGGAAATGCTCTTTTGAACTCTACACTGCACTGTAACTTTAATTTTGTTTTACGACAGTGCACACTTTATTACTCTCTAAACGAGGGGTGTTAAATAAAATCCTGATATATATATATTTTAGCCACTTTTGCTAGATATTGACCGTCGTGACACAATTGCATGGTTTAAGTTAGTCGTGGGTTCCTAATTCATACTTAAAAAATCATAGAAGAAATATCTGTATAGATAGATATAAATGAAATTAAAGTGTATATTTTCAAGTGTACTTAGTTATTTAAATGATACCAATATATAAAAAAAACAATTTTACGACTTTTATCTGTTTGTCCGAGTTAATCTCCAAAAAAATTAATATCAAATATGTTCCTAAAATATTTAAGTAAATTAAGATTTATTATATGCATAACAGTAAAGACAACTTCTTATAGTAAAATAATTAATAAATTATCCCAATATAAACCTATATACAATAATATTCGTATAGTTCAAGCGGGCGAAGCCGCGGGCCGATAGTTTTGTTATATAAGTACACACCCTAATATTTATGGTTGGAACATTTAAAGTTTTATTTAAACAGTTAAAAATTACAAAGTACCTATTAATAATTAGCTATTAATAATTAGGGGATTATAATTCAATTTTCTTCGCTTCTCGATGTATTTCGCATAAAGCTAGATGGGCGGAGAAAAAATATTTTTAAGTTTTGAGACACTCCGTTCTCCACTTTCTGTCTACTCTTCAAGACAGACTACTTTTTTGTTTGTTAAGTGGCAGAACCTTAATTGCGTCTGACGGCAATTTAGTATTTTTGGAAAAAAATCCGTTAAAAAATGTTTTATTTAACAAAGATAGGTATTCAAAACCTTATTATACCTTATCCAAAACTCTCTATAAAGTAATTCCCTATTGAAATTCGACTCTATATAACATATTAGTTTACGACGAAGCATTTATAATGGTCAGACGAGAGGAAAGCCACCGCAGGCACGTCCCAAGGGCCCAGCAAAGATCCTTTAGTGTCAGCGTTAATAAATAACTAAAACTTTAAAATGTAAGGAGAAGACATATCTTGTTGAAATGTAATGATACCTCAAGTCTTTAAAAATAGTTTCAAGATTTTAAAAATAGTTTTGATTGATATCATCGCTTGTCGGTTGCAAGCGTGTCACTATAAACGCGACGGTTGTGGATTCGATTCCCACTCGGGGAAATGTTTAAATTATTATTTATTAATATTTTAAGTTATTCGCTCTGGTAAGGTAAAGCGCGGCATTGAGCTCCGCTGCATAATACGCAATGTCTCGAAAACTTGGTGGAAAATGGGAACGGAGCGTCTTAACACTAGGCTCCCTCTGCCTATTCAGCTATATACGGGATAAATGTGAAACTGATATCAACAAGTACATATATATTCTTTTTATAAATCTCTATTGAACACGAGGACGCGCACCTCGTACGCTTTTTATGTAAAGGAAGTAAATATTATAAGACACCTTAATGGCGTCTTTTCAGCTTCCTTGTATACCTATCGTGAATTTTATGATTTTCCAACACTTTATCTATACTATATATACTATAGTATACCTATAACAAAGGTTTTATGTTATATCTTATACGTTATTTTTAAAATGCAAAACCTATTTGCTTTTTTTTTCAGTTTCACATTGTATCCAACTTATAGCGGCATAGGCAGAGTAAGCCTATTGTTCAGACACTCTACTCCCCCTTTTCGTCCAATTCTGGATGGAGTCTTGTGTATTGAATGGCGGAACTCAACGCCGCACTTTTGCC
Source organism: Heliconius erato x Heliconius himera (assembly GCA_013421005.1). Lineage (NCBI taxonomy): Eukaryota > Metazoa > Arthropoda > Insecta > Lepidoptera > Nymphalidae > Heliconius > Heliconius erato x Heliconius himera. Next base: position 25,610 of record JAATLQ010037083.1, on the reverse strand, counting down.
TTAATACCTGAGTGAAGAAATAGAAAATATTAAATATTTCACACGCTTGTGCCACTGCCAAGAATGGCCTCAATGAGATCCTCAATGAGAGTTTAGAAATATATCGAATCACTTTTACAAGAGCTTATACACGTATATGAATGTAATTATAATTAAAATCAGCTTCACGCTGTATCCCGCATACATAAGAGTAGGCAAAGGGAACCTAATGTTAGGACACTCCGTTCCCCATTTTTAGCCGAATTTTGGAGGCTTTGCGTGTTGAATGGCGGAATTCAACGCCGCCACTTTACATCAGAGCGAAGAAACGGAAAAATAAATATTTCATTTTCTTGAGTGAGGATCGCACCCATAACCGTCGCGTTTACAGTGGCATACTTGTGCCACTGAAGTTTCACAGACTCAAAAATTGAGTGGAATGCAGCAAACGCATATTTATAAATGTATGTCATTTTCTACTGTCTTTTTTTTCTCATTTGTGCAATAAAGTATTAGGTATTGTTAGCAGGTCCACTTTGGTACGCTAAAAGTCTCTGAATCTGATGGAAAATGGATAATGAATGAAACTCTTGTAGTTAAGTTTTTCTACAGCGACTGGTCATAGCTGAGTTAACAGAGGGAACCTAGTGTTAAAACATTCCGTCCCCACTTTCCGCCGAATTTTCTTTCTTTTTCGCGTTTTTTGTTTTAATTCCCCAATCATATCTATTAACGAAAAACTTTCTAGCTGAAAATTGCACCGGTAAAATATAGGCGTTTAGAATAGAAAGCTAATTTGTATTCACATAGCTAACTCGAGATTAGGTCTATTATCCTCGTAGCCCAGTGAATAGTTAAATACGTAATTAACGTGGTTATTTACAAGCATTGCAAGTCTGTCTGTATCTGTAAATATTTGTTTCAATTTTCATATATTATTTTCAATTTTTCTTTACAAAGAAAAATTGTATATAATAAAAGAAAAGGAAGTATTTGGCCTTATTTCCTGTTCTGCTACCTACGTTGGATATATTTTGTATATTGAAAATATAAATTTGACTTAAATATAAAAAAAAACAACTATTGACAACCTCTTTTGCAATCGCAATTAGTGCTGAATATGTTTCTTAACGATTTTTTTCTTGGAAAATAATATATAGATAATTCATAATGACTTCCAGAAATATCTCTATATAAAGATGTTTTCCCATCACTTTTCCAAATCCAGCTAAAAAGTTTAAAAACTAATACCATAAATCCAAAATTTCTCACCATAAAAAAAATACCAATTTCACACACTATCACACTAATTGGCACTATCACTAATCAACACCAACGTATTTTGCAGACAATTCTATCATAGAATTCCCTTTTACCTTTGCCCGTTTAGTTCGTTCGTAAACACATAGCGACCAATTACCCTATATTGCCTAGTTTATTTCTGGATTGGGCCCGGCTTTGACGTAATGCCTCTAACATATACTGGTACTGGTTTACAATGTTGGTGAACAAATAAATCGATGTTTGGATCGTTTGGATCTAGTGTCAATCGAGGTGTCAAAGAAATTTGTATAAATAGTTTAAGTGTATTTAATTTGTCGTATTAATAACGTATAAAATATTGAGCGGGACTCGAACTTGCGCCTCCTGGAAACCGACCAGGTGCTCTGACCACTAAACTGAAACTAAAAATTGGTAGGAAAGTGTAAAAACGAGTGGTTTACCTCTAGGTTTTCTCTGCATACCTTACCTACGTATGTACGTGGTATAGCGTTATGTTAAAAAAAACGATTTATTTCATAATTCACCTAATATATGTATATTGTTACGTTTGACAAGTTGTAACATAGCGTTATTGAATATACCTTGACACCATACAAGTGAAATCATAAGAACCATACTTGAGAAGCTGTTTTGCTCAAAAATACAGTAGGTATCGCCTATTATTACTAAACTAAGAAAATAAATTGAAATGAATATTTGTTTATTTTATTAAGAAAATATGTATGAAGGAAAAATTTCCTAAGTGTTGAATACCACTTAAAAGAAATAAAAATATTTATTTAATTTTTACCGTTTCACGTAGGCGCAGAAATAGGGTGGGCGGGTGCTCTCTGCCCACCCGGGAAATTGTACTTATAAAAATTAACGTTTAAAAATAAAAATAAAATCTGTAAAGATTTGTTCAAAGCTGAAGTCCCTGAAGGAAAATATTTCTCAACAAAACAGGACAAATCATATTTGACTACAGTTCTTAAATTTTAATGAACCCCTCAAGTAAATAAAAATATTTACATAAATTTTTATGATTAAGTATATTAGAAATTTTACTACAAAATTGTCAACATCCATCAAAGCACTTGGCGTTATCGTTTCTGCGTCGTTACATTTAGATAAAAGAAAATATATTTTGTTCTTATTTCGTCATCAAATTCTTCTTTAATATTTATGTTTATATTTTGTATGGTAATTGTAAAATGTTTTATATGATATTTAACTAAATGTAAATGATTAAAACTTAGAAATATTAAAATCAGATACCAGACGTGGCACAAGGGCACCGTGACCGACACTTTGTAAGTTCGATTCCCCCTCGAGCAAAAGAAATATTTAATATTTACATTTCTTCGCTGTGGTGGCTAGACAAAAGCGCGGCGTCGAGTTCCGCAACTCAACACGCAATGCCTTCAGAATTCGGCGAAAAGTGGGAAGCGTCTTGACACTAGGCTCCCTCTGCCTACACTGCTGCATGAGGGATGCAGCGTGGAGCTGGAAAAAACTACAGACACTGAAGTTTAATGTCTTTGTAGTTAAAAGAAGAGTTACAGCTTTTCTAAATGGCCGTATCTAATGGGCGACGATCCCGTAAAATGCAGGAAATGCGTGAATGAAAGAAACACAAGTGTAAAGCTCCTAAATGCAGTTATAATTTTATTTAACGTGTTGATCTCTTTATTACGGGAAACTGTTGGAAATATGGTTGACTATAGTATATTTATGATATGTATTTGTTAGATAAATATTATAAAAGTGAAAAGTCATATCTTTCTTAACTCTCAGTACATTTGGTGATTAATGATGAATCCCGGCACCTCGCATTGTAATATAATTTAATATACCTATTAAAATATTATTTTATTACCTATCTCTAAATTTCACCGTTGCTGTTGTGGCGTAGCACAGCGATTGTTGAAGGTTCGATTTCCAACTTAGATTTTTTTTTTATATTCTCGCTTAAGTAATAACAAAAAGCGCAGCGTTTAGTTCCGCCACTCCAACACATTATGTCCCAAGATGTGGGCGGGGGGTAGGCAAAGGGAATGTTTTTACACATTACATCTGCCTTCCCTGATATCTGCGGGATGCAATGGGGAGCTAAAAAAGTCTAAATGGAAAAATACTACTACCGTCAAAAATTAAGTGAAAGCATTTTGTTTCCTCCATCTACTAAATATAGAACGGGGTTAATTACGTCAATTTTGATTTTAAAAGTGGGTCACGCGACCTAGTAATTCTAAATAGGCTGATTTTTTGACATAACAGATTAATAAAGAATATAAATTATAATCTTTTGGAAATAAATAAAATAATTTCGCGTTGTATTTTTCATATTGGAATATTATAATATAGAAAATTAAATAAAAAAATATTTGTAAAAACAAAAACCCCGACTGCATCATAGAAAATAAACAAGCCCAATAGTTTATTAGGATTAGCAGTCGGGACCTCTTTAAATTATGCGGGGTTCCTGGTAAAGATTTTATTGATTGAAGAATTACTTATAGGTCCCGACTGTTAATCCTAATAAACTATTGGGCTTGTTTATTTTCTATGATGCAGTCGGGGTTTTTGTTTTTACAAATATTTTTTTATTTTTCA
>JAATLQ010037083.1:0-21652 GCA_013421005.1 Heliconius erato x Heliconius himera | reverse complement strand
GTGTTAGAATTTAATATGGTAATGATAATCATGATATACCTTTTTGAAATTCTGAAATTGAGCTCTTGAATTTGATACCCATATTGTAGTATTCGAAACGAAAATATTTTTTTTTACTAAGTCCAATGGCGTACCACAGCCACCATGATTATTTATTACTAACGTCACCTATCTAAGAACACTTGGGCTGCTAATACGAATCTAACGATACCTCAAATATGTAAATCCGTTCAGTGGTCCTGGAGATACGAGGTAATAAAGAATATTACATACATACAAGATACGCGCGAAAAACATAACCCTTCCTTAGCAGTCGGGAATAAAGCGGCCGTCGTGGAACAGGGGCACAAGCGTGCGACTGTAAACACGCGGTTGTAGTTCGATTCCCACTCGAGGGAATAAAATATTTAAGATTTTCATTTTCTCATGTCATTTTTCTTATTCGATGTATATAATATATATGTATATGTTATGTATCACCGGAATATATTAACATAATTTAGTCTTAAATGCAAATATCTGTCTCTACCTTGCATAAATGTCTGTTAGTATTGGTTTCAACGCTTCAATAGCATATTGTAATGGATATGTCATAAACTTGTCACTCAATGACGATATGGAAACTGAACTGTTGTATTCTACTGATATTTGTGTGCAGGTCGATCTTTGATTATGAAATTGAAATGCATACAAAAAAATTTAAACGGAAATTATCATAAGGAAGCCTGAAGATCCTAAAAAAATATTTATTCATATTTATAGACGTACCTATATGGTTTGCTATATTTAGCCATTTACTTAGTGAAACGAAATTGAATAAACAACAAGAAGACAATTTTAGGCTTTTTATCGTACCTACTCCTACAGCTAAATACATATTTTTGTGAAATAATATAATAATAACATTCCGTAAGCAAAGTAAGCAGAGGTGACTTAATATTAAGAAACTCCGTTTTCCACTTTCCGCTGAATTCTCGAGGCATTGCGTGTTAACTGGCGGAACTCAACGCCTCTCTTTGCCTAGTTACCAGAACGAGGAAATTAACATATTAAATATTTCATTCCCTTAGTGGGAATATAACTTTACAGTCGCACGCTTTTGCCCCTGCGCTACAACGGCTTTTGGGAATATTTGCATAGAGATTTAAAATTGTCATGAAAGCGTCATTGGGGGTTCCATCTTTACTCTCGGGAATAATCATATTTAAATTATTGTTAAACTCCGCTACTTTACACATAGTCACTCGAATTCGAAAGGAAAGTGGAGAACTAGTATCTTAACATTAACTCATCTGGTTACCCTGATATGTGGGGAAAAACGTTAAGTTAAAGAAACCTGCAATCAAAAATATTAATTTAAAAAACGTTTTTAAAAACAAACTATAGTACACTAACACATATACTAACACAGCAAGTTGAATAAAATTTTTTTAAAAAAACCTTATTGCACATAAAATATTAAGTTCTAAGTCCACGCAAACAAGAGTTTCAAGCGTTTATGAGTTGTTTCTGCTGCATTGCGTTTAAAATTCGCCGCGTAATCTAAACCTATAAGGTACTTCCCGTGTACCTACAATTATCCTATATTATAATCAGTTAAAAAGTGCGAACAATACAAACAAAAGAAAAAGTTAAAAATGGAAATTGATAGAAAAAAATACACAATTTGGAAATTGATAGGTATAGAAAGAAAAATTGTTCGTTTTATACAAAATGAGTTTATACGGTCGCCCATTTATTTTTGTCAACTATAATTTCTGATCGATATTATATTCAACAGAAGTTATAAGTAATAATTATTAGTTGCGTCGTGGCGTTGCGGCTTGGAGCCTAACTGTAAATGCGAGGATTATGCATTCAAAAATATAATTTTCATTTCCTTGCGTTGGTAACTAGACAAGGCGGCGTTGGGTTCCGCCAGTCAACACGCAATTTCTCAAAAATTAGGCGAAAGGTGGAGAAAGGAGTGTTTTACACACTAAATTCGCTCGGCTGACCTTGTTTGCGTGAAGCTGATGTATTGATATATGAACTTCATACATGAAACTAAAACCAGCACTTAAGTTGTAACATTATACAAGATGTTATAATACATTTTCATCAAAACTAGCTTTAATATCATTGCCCAGCTAAAACGTTTGGCTTCGTGACATCAAAGGCGATTCTGGCACACGGCCACGTAGATGCTACGAGTCGTAGAATAACTAAAACCTTGTAGCATTTGCTGTAGTAGTCATGTATTTATGTAGGTATATCAATAGTAGAAAAATATTTCGTACTAGCTACCTGCTCGCGGCTTCGCCTGCTAGTCTAGATTTTTAGCAGACAAACAGACAAAAAAATAAAAATCTTTGTTTTGGGTTCTATTACATTGTTAAAGACCTCCAGGATGATGATTATTGGGGAAACAATAGTATTTCTGTATTACCAGGAATCTTCTAACAAATTACCCTCGTAAATGCTATTTAAAGTTGTTTGTTCTATTTCTGGGATGAAGGATTTATTTAAGAATGTAAAATCTATTAGGTACGCAGGGGGAGCCTAATGTTAAGACACTTAGCTCTCCGCTTTACGCCGAATTCTAGGGGTATTGGTTGTTGAGACACCAGTGCGAAGAAATGAAAATATTCAAAATTTATTTTCTTTCAGTTGGAATCGAACCCACAGCCCGTCACGCTTACAGTCACCCTTATGCTTTATGACTGGCACCGAGGCTTAAAACTTCAAAAAGAATAACCTACGAAAGCTTCAATAAAGTAGTTATGAAGAATTCACCTTTAATACCAGATGAATCCTATATTTCATTATTTGAAACGATACAATCACGACTATTGTGGAACCAACATTATTAGTCCACTAGAGGGCGCGCGCGGCTTCGCCCGCTTATTAGGAGTGAATTCTAAAAAAACCACGAAACACGTGTTCAATAAAATATTTTTAACAGTCTGAATTTAAATTTTTATAAAAATCGGTGCAGATAAAATGCTTTTTCCATACAAACTTTCAACCCCTATTTCATCCCTTTAGGGTTAAAATTTTTCAAATTCCCTTCTTAGTGGATGTCCAGAATATGAAAATAAACATCTGCCCAATTTTCACGTTTCTACGCACAGCGGTTACGGCTCTGCGTGCGTCTTACCTCAGTCAGTCAGCACAAGTCCTTTTATATATATAGATTACCCGGAATACACGAACAAATTACCGACGTAAATGCTTTTTAAAGCTGTTTGTTCGAATCTATTTCATATTCATTAAGTAAATGCTTTTAGATTTGACGTCATTTGTGTAATCGTGTTTTTATTTTCTCATTCGACTCGACTTTCCATGGATTTATAACATTTTTTTTTCCTGTTCGCAGTAATTCTGTTTCGGAGGGCTTTTGAAGCGTAGCTAGCGAAATCGTTATAATTTTTCTAAGCTGGGAACGTGCTGGAGTTGTTTAATGCTTATTAAAAAATAACTTTGTAAATTGAAAAATAACTTTCTATTAGTAATATGGTTGGAATATAGGTACTTTTTTTATATAGTTAGTCAAAATGTATGAATAATAAAATTATTTACTGTTGTGTGTGTGTGTGTTTTTTTTTTCTTTATAAACGTAAAATGTATGATAATAGGTTACTCTATATTTTTATACCTATTCGAATCGCAAAACACGGATTTTATATTTTTTTATTATTGGTTATGTTGCTTATTATTATTTATTTTCTAAGCGTTTTAGAAAATTTTATAAACAAAAAAAAAATGTATAAATCTTTTCCTTAAACTGTTACGTGAATCGCATGTTTCTTTTTGTGGAACAAAATCGATCAATTACTGAGTAAACATTTTTATATTTGCCGTTATTTGTGCTTTTTGCTTTGCCCCTGAGGGGTACTATCCATGTTGATACAACATATTGAATCAATGTTACTCGATGGATGATTTTAGAGGTCAAAATATAGATGTTTGAGGCCAGTTGTGATAGGTTGTGGGTTCGATTCCCACTCGAAGAAATTGAATATCAAATATTTTAATTGCTTCGCTCTGGTGGAAAGACAAACCGCGACGTTGAGTTCCGCTACTCAATTGCCATCAGAATTCAGCAGGAAGTGGGGAACGAAGTCTCTTAACTACCAAGTTCTAATCTAATAATCATGAATAAATAATATTTTTTAATTTTTTTAATACCTAATCATATTGTGAAATTGAATATTAATATATCATTAAGGTCTGTCTTTTCTCCGCCAAGTAGAGAGAAGGCTTTAAGTTTAATGATATCGTAACGAAAACAAACGAAAAACGAATGTGAATATATATATATATATATATATATATATATATATATATATATATATATATATATATATATATATATATATATATATATCATTTCCTCGTATGGGAATCGAACCCACAACCGGTCGCGTTTACAGTCGCACGTTTGTACCCCTGCGTTACGACTGGCCTCTGTACCATTTACTATCTTACTTTAATTATAAAAGATTATTTCCTGTGTAGAAAACGCTTTCAGTATTATTTATTACTATTTTCAAAATTGCAATATATGTACTTAATATGTTAAGTAATAAACTAATCCTTACAACGCAAACTTTACATTACTTTACACCTACACTATGTACAATAAAATTAATATATCTTGATTTAGTTTATTTATGGTCTGTGTCTTATTTAACCATACACATAAATATTAGTAAATAGCTATTTTATTTCACATCTCAACCAAAAAAAGTTATTTTGCTATAAAAGCCAGTTGCTTGTTTACATCCTTGTATATATCTTAATAATATAAAGATATTTATATAGACGTAGATATCTTATTTAAAACAATATCTGCGGTAAACCGTTTCGTAATCAAAGGAAATGGACAGATCTTATGGTGAGATAAAAAATGCGTGGGTTGACCGGACGTTCCGTACTTTTCTTGATTAGATCGTAAATATCTGGTTATTTGATGCATTTCAGTTGTTTAAGAGTTGAGAGCATTTTTATCTCTGGCTATTTTACAAATACTTTATCATTGTCTAAGAAAAAAAATATATAAAAAATATTGAATATAAATATGCTTATAGCACTTTGGACCCACGCTAAGAAATTTATTAAAAATACTGAAACTTTTTTATAAGTAGATTGATTTAAACATTACAGAGTTACTGTTCATATTATTGTTTTGTTTAATAAAATTATTACATTCCTTTTTTTTTAAAAACATTTAAAATTAGAAGAACAAAACAAGCAACTTTAAAAGTTAATAGAAATCTTTCTTTTTTCAGGTAGATCCTTGTGGTGTTAAGTATAAATAAAAAAAAATGGTACAAGTGCAGTGTGACTTTGTATTAAATTTCACTGGACTCCACTAAATATTGGTGGCCATGACCTCCGAGGAACCAATCGATGTGGTCTCAAAAAAGGCGGACAAAAAAGACACACCATACGAGAACCCAGAGACAAAAGTAGACAAGCAACAGGAATATTTAAAACGTTCTCATGAATTGATGCATCTAGTATACGAGCTACCAGTTGATATAGACACTTCTGAAGAAATACAAGAAATCGATACAACTCACCACGAGAACAACAACATGCTGAAAGAGAACCCACCGATAACTATAGTTGAGATTACGGAACAGAATGGTTGTGAAACTTTAGATAGTGCAAGATGTGATAGCGATTATTTTAAAGAGTCTAGTCCAAACGATTTAGGCAATAAGGTCGTATACGACGTGCTAGATACGAACGACTTAATAATGAAATGTACTGATGAGTTCAAAGAAGTTATAGATAGGGCATCACCTGATGATACCAGTGATGAAGATTTGCTTGAGCTGGAGGCTTTATTGAAAAGCAAGCCTAAGTTGTTAGATCGGTATATAAGGGAGTGTGCGACTGTAGATGAAGTGAACAGGTTACATAATTTGACATCGTGTGGTCCTTTGTCTCCAAGGCCGCACCATGAAGCACGGAGCACATCGGTCACATCTGATCTGTTTCAACTTTGGCTGTCATCGTCACCTGTTAAGGTAAGTTTTGTTGTAATAGAAACTAAATATTTTAGTATAAATAGTTCATAACATATCTATTGCTTAAAAGTTATTAGTACAGTAAATTATTATAAAGTTATACATTTTTCATTGCTAAATTAAATAAGGAATATCTTGCTATGAGTTCTGAGTGACTTCAAACACTTACCTATTTAACAGGGACTAGAAAATTTGATTCCTTATCCTTATAAAACATATGCTCTAGAGAACTGCATTGATTGCGTATTTTAGTCCAAATTGATAATAATAATAAATATATTGTCCAAGAAACTACGAGTACGATGCCAAAGACGTTTGTAATCTTATCACGTACAGATATACTACTTTATTTACTGCATAGTACATAGGTTTATTTAATTTAATGAAAGCTGCACAAAACTGCGAGAACAAAATAAACAAGAAAAGTAAAATTGAGAACAAATATTCAATTAAATAGCTTTTAAACTTTTTTCACGTCACTTGCGACGTTGAGTTACGCCACTCAACACCGCAATGCGGAACGGAGTGTTTTATCACTAGAATTTCCTCTGCTTTCTTTGCCAAAAAAACGTTATTAATATCAATAATAATAAAGTATTTATTGTACACGTAAAAAAAAGAAAATGTTAAATATTTTATTTCCCTGCACCACGACTAGCCTTCATAGTACATACATATGTAGCTATACTTGTATATACGTAAATTAGTTTACACTGCCATCGTAGCTCAGCCTTGGCTTATCTAAACAAGCAAAAGCTGACATTTAACAATGTCACCTTAATATGCGTGAGACTGCACTACTAGAACATCTATAAGAACAGAAAATACATATAATAAAATAAATCAGCTTCACGCGGTATCCCGCAAACAGTAGAATAGGCAGAGGGAACCTAGTGTCAAGACCTCCGTTTCCCACTTTTCGCCCAATTCTGAAGGCATTGCGTCTCGAGTGGCGGAACCCAACGCGCTTTGCCTCGACACCAGACCGAAGAATTGGAAATATAAATTTTAATAAATAAATCATCTCCTCGTGTGGAGATCGAACCCACAATCAGTCGATTTTACAGTCACACTTTGTGCCCATGCGCCACGACTGGCCCACATAATTATATATGTAAATATATGTATTTTCTGTTCTGTTCTGTTTTATATAAATCTCTTGCTAAATAAAATTTTAGTGGACTTTATCTCTTTTAATTCATACTTTACAATGAAATATAGGAAGTATATTTTATTTACTTTTTATTAGGAAGGTACTATTTTTTTTTTATTTAACCCATAAACTGGGTAAAGATACAAAAAAAAAATATGCGTTTATTTCAACTTTATTAGCGTTGCTACAAAAAAAATACATTTTATATATTTTTAAAATATAACTACTCTAATAAACCCACTAGAATATTATAAAATTAATACAATTTAAACATAACATATAATATATAAAATGTTTAAATATTTACTATATATTTTATAAAGCACAATTTTATACTCGTTGCGTAAATATTGCGGCAAAACCAACGACAACCACGTTGCAGATGAAAATTTATTACGATCTGCTTGAAGCTAGTTGTGTGAGCACAAAAAGCTTACGAAGAAGAGCTTTTTGGTTATACATGTTTGTACATTCTGACAAGAGAATTGTTTATATTATTAGAGTTTCAACGGGATGTTTTTTTTTTTATTTTGGATCTAATTATATATCTAAAATAAAAAAAATTACATATAGTTTCACGCTGTATCCTGCTTGTAACAAGGTTGGCAGAGGCAACCTAGTGCTAAAATTAAGATATTCGGTTGCCCCCGTTCCGTTCCCGTTCAATTTTTAAGATATTGTGTGTTGTGATGCTGAGTTCAACACCGCACTTTTTGTCGTTGGAGAGTGAGTAAATGAAAATAATTCATTGACCCCAGTTGGAAGGTAACCCACAACCGTCGTGCTTACAGCCAGAGGCTGCACCACAACTGCTTGTAAATGAATATAATTATTATTATATTTCGGTCATTCATAAAATCGTTCATAGTTATCTTACTTTTGAAACTTCACTTAATTAATTTGTAAATTATTTTATTATTTATAAGTCCACCACCACCATCAAACAATCAGATGAAATTTCAACATACCATTACTTAATAGTTGTACTACATAACAGATAAGATTCACATTTGACAGTCTCCTAATTTCCCCTAAGCCACTAAAGCTCGAATATGATGAGACCAATCCAAGCGGCCTATCGACTTAACCTTCCTTGTCACGGGACAAAGGGTTAATTTCATACTACCCGTTATATGTAGTCGATGTCATGATGTGAGAGTTTTGCTCTGGAGTTTCCTGTTACTTATCTGTGTGTAATTTTTTCATATCATTTAATAGAATATAACAAGATAACTAACTAATATAAACAATATATGATTGTTTTTAGCTTCACGCTGTATCCCGCACATAGCAGGGTAAGCCGAGAGAACCTGGTAGCCTAGTGTTAGGACACTCCATTCTCATTAAGACACTTTTGTTCCTCATGTTTGTCCAAATTCCGGAGGCATTGCGTGTTGACTGCCGAAACTTTGCTTTGCCTCACCACCAGGGCGACGAAATCTTAAATCAGCTTCACGCTGTATCCCGCACACAGCAGGGTAGGCAGAGGGAACCTAGTATTAAGACACTCCGTTCCCCACATGTTAAATATTTCAGTTCCTCGTGTAGGTATCGAATATATATATAAAAAAGAATATATATAAAAATTAAATTTTATTTATAGAAATATTTAGTTATTATTTATGTTTCTTGTACATGGATTAAGCGTGTTAATACTTAATACTAAACTGAAATTTCACTTCCGTTTAGTTAAATGTTTTAATTTTGACGTATTGAACATGCTACTGGAACATAAATCACTTCGCCAATGTTGACGCTGTATGTAGAACACATGCAAGAGACTGCGCGGTACAGAAGTGATGAGAGATCGTCATGGCGCAATAGCGCAGCGTGTGGCTGTTAGCGCGACGATTGTGTGTTCGTTTCCCATGAATTATTTAATATTTTATTGTCTTGCTCTTGAAACATAATAAAGCGCGGTGTTAGTCTCCTCCACTGAACACGCAGTCACAAAAAAATTAAGAAAGTAGGAAAAGGAGTATTTTAACACTAGTTTTCCTCTGTCTACCCTGCTAAAAGAATCTGTAAAGCTAAAAAAATAGAGAGATTACACAGTGGCAGCAGGAAAAGGGACTGTTTAACGTTGGATCTTCCTCTCTCCGCTTGCTTGGCGCATAGTAGTTTATGTAGGAACCTAGTGTTGAGACACTCTGTCTCCCATTTTCCGCCCAACTTTCTAGACTGCATGTTAAACGGCAGAACTCACGCCACGCTTTCTTTACCAGAACGATAAAGTGAAAATAAACAAAATAATTTTTCTGAGTGCGTATCGAACCCACAACTGTCGCGTTTACAGTCAAACGCACCACCCACTGCGCCACTATGTCTATTACTATTACGACAGAATGCAGCTTAAAACTAAAAGCCTACGACATTATTCACTACAATGAATTAAAATAAAGCCCATCCATTTACTGTCATTCAAACCAAGGTCACCACCACATCTGCTATTGATCCCATAACCATATAGGGTGACAGTACGTATGATACGCTATCGTACTTTAGCACTCGACGAGATAACATTTAAAAAGCCTCTTGAACTCTTCACTGGTATCAGTTAGATCAAACTATGAGTTATCAGTGATTATGTTGTTGATGTTTTATATGGAAAATAAGTGTTTTTTGTGTTTTTCTGTCACTTGAATATATAATTTTCCCCACTTTAGTTCGTGTTATGTTTGTATTATTAATTAGTATCAATTATGATAGGGTTTTTGTTTATAGTTCTGTTGATAATAGAGTGCTTTGAGAGGAATTTGTAGTATTTTGTAATTAAAACTAACTAACACAAACCTTTTGGTCTTTATTTGCTTAGAATTAAGTTTGTCTAAAACAGGGGCTCCCAACCTTTTCTTGATCAAGGACTACTTTTATATCATTCTTGATAGCAGGGACCACTATGCTTGTAGGTATAATAAAAAATAATTGTGATAATCAAACAAAAACTTCGCCTCACTATCCCCAATCATAAAATTTAAATCGTTCGCGTGACCATATTTAGGCTTCTGCGGACCACTGGTTGGGAATCAATGGTCTGAAAGCACAATTGAACGGCAAGTTAGATACAAAGTGTCCTAACAATACGCTTCCTCTGCCTACCCTGTTGCGGAAAAAAAAGTGTTTTTTTTTAATCTGCCTAATTTTTTTTAATCATCAACATCGATCAATTTACATACAGACATTCAATGATAAAAACTAATTAATATAAAAATAAACATTTGAGCAAATCTGGGTCTTAGAATGACTTCACCATTCCCAACCTCATAAGCTTACTATTGCAAGACTGAAATTGGTTTCTACGAATATCAACAATAGTATTAGGTCAACCTTAACAGCATTACTATATCTTCGTACTATAATTTGCTTGTGTGGAAAATATAATTAATATATTTTTTATTTATTTAAATTTAATTGAGACCTTTGTGGTGGTGACACGCTTGACCCCTTAGTGGCGGTGTGGGTCAAGCGTGTGACTGTAAATGCAACTATTATGGATTTGATTCCCACTCGGGGAATTATTATTTATTAATTTTTTGGTTTCTTCGCTCTGTTGAGTTCCACTACTCAACATGCTATGCTTCAGAAATTCGGCAGAAAACGGGAAACGGAGTGTCTTAACACTCATTGTCCAGCTATATGCGGAATATAATGAAAAAGAAATAATACTAGTAAACAATAGTTAATTTTGATTTTAGTAAATCAAAATTAACTATTGTTTACATACTAGTAGGTGAGCGTTAAGGCGTATTTAAAAGGGGCTCTTTATACATAGCTTGCAACGCTACGGACTTGGCACCTGCACGGTTAATATATGGAATGCTGAGTCATTTCTTTTCTATAGCAATTTTCTGTCTGAGGTGTCGCGTAGAGTCAAACATGACTCAATTACATGATGAAGGTGGTTTAATGTACTTACATACAATCGTGTACATAATATTTAATTTATGGACGAAAGAGTTACTTTATGGAGGTGTCCGTTTGCACCTCCGAACAGTAAAGCAGGTTAAGCACTAGATAATGTTAAGAGTCTCCGTTTTCCGCTCTCCGCCGAATTTCCAAGCCATTGCGTTTAGAGTGGCGGAACTTAGGGTCGCGATTTGCATTGTTACAAACGTCACAAGAAATGAAAATATTAATAAATAATAATTAATTTGGAATTAAACTCACAGCCGTCGCGCTTACAGTCACACGCTTGTGCCACTGCGCCACGACATCATAACACGTTGCGGTTATAATACATAGAACAATGTTTGTTTGTTTGTCTTCACGTGTTTTCCATACTTGCGGAACAAACAGTAGACAAACATCCGATTCCTTCTAATAGAGTCCTATAAGTATATTGTGTTTTGTATTTTGGGGTGAAGGACCATAATATAATTTCTCTATAAACATAGAGAAATTACTACTACTAATACTAGTAAACACTAGATATACTACATTTTATTAAAACTTATATAAATATAACATAAATTAATATTTTAATATATTTTCAACAGCTTCAGCACTTATTTAGCAGCGGAGTCGGAGAGATCTTAGTGTCTATTCTGTTCTCCGCTTTTCATGCGAATTCGGGACAATATTAAGTGGTGTAACTCAACACTGCTCTTTGTCTTTCAATTAATTTCCCCAAATAGGGACGAAACACAATTTGAATTAAATGGTTTTCTTTTTTTATATTGTAAAATCAGTTGCACGCAGTTGCAGACCGAGAGAAACTAGTGTTGAGACACTCCGTTCCCCATTTTCTGCCGAATTTCGCAGGCATTGCATGTTGAACGTCGGAACTCAACACCGTTTTTTATATTCTGCCAAGTATAAATCAAATCTATAACTAAAGTGAATATGCTAGGATACGCTACCACAACGGTGGTATTATATCAGCATATTACGGACTATAAGCATAATATACTTAGCCAAAACATAATTAGAAGTAAACATTCATTTCCAAGAGACAATTTTCTGTTTACTTAGTATACAAATAGCACTTTATAAATAGATACCATCAGCTATGGGAAGGGGTGGTTTTTAAAAGCTTTTTACGGTGTTTTCATACAATGGCACGCCTTCGCTCTGCTTTTCCAATTTTTATATGTACAATGTAGGCCGTAGTGGCGCAGTGGCACAACCTGTGACTGTAAATGCGACTATTGTGGGTTCGATTTCCACTCGGAGGAATTAATTATTTAATATTTTTAGTTCCTGCTCTGGTATCAAGATAAAGCGTGGCGTTGAGTTCTGCAGTTCAACACGCAGTGGCTCGAAAATTCGTCGGAGTGTAAGGAACACTCTTCTCTACACTAGGTTCAGTCTACCTTTGCCCTGCCATATGCGGGATAAAGCGTGAAACTAAAAAAATGGTTTATGAAAATATATGCTATGTACAAGCAAGCGTCTATAGTTATAATTATTTGCTATAAATTGTAAGTGATAAGGCTTAATATCATGAACTTATACAAATTAATAAAAGTCTTAGGCTTAGATAAATTAGGAAAATTTTTTTGACATTTTTAAAATGGTAGTTTTTCATAGCGCTTGGACGGTTTCCAAAGAGACGCGGGTTCAAATCTCGCACATTCAAATTTTTATACGTTTTCTTAGTAAGTAGAGTAAAACCTCTCTTCAAGATTATTATCATTGACAATGATAATAATGTTGAAAATAAACAATTCCTTGTGTAAATTTTACCTACATTTAAATTAAAATAAATTTGTTAAACTTAAGTTTGCTGGCGTACTCATTTTGTATCAACAAACTACAAATATAAGTTAACAAATATAGATTGACTGCATGGATATGCGAACCCACGACCACCTCTAATTTCAAGGTACCTAATTCTCGCAATACATACCTATTACAATGTTATTATGGCTCGTTAAATAGAAGTTATTTCGAAATCATAATTTATACCAGTGTAATAAATATGCTATTGTTTCCATACAAATAATTAGGTTAAGCCCCGACCTAGTTTCATGTGTTTTCATAGTTAGGAAGAGTAAATGAGCCTAAATTCGTTACTACTCTTTAGAATTATCTAGAAAATATTATATTTATTCAGCTTTACGTCTTGGGCACAGTTTAATGCACTCTGTTCTCCACTTACGGTTCTAAGTTGAGATTTAATTAATTCGAGTGTTAAGTGGCGGAACTTAACACCGCGTTTTTTCTTTAAATAATTTTAATTCATTTTAATTTGCTTGTATGTTTACTTTACATTTATCCTGTCGCGCAAGAGCGTACCGTGTGACCGATATGTTCCTACTACTATTAGTAATTATTTACATATTTTTACATTCCCGAAGTATTTTTTTTTACAAATATATTACGAGGTCAATCGTGGCGCAGGGCACAAAATGTGACTGTAAATGGAACTGGTTGTGGGTTCGATCCCCACTCGAGGAAATGAAATATTTATTTAAATTTATATTTCTTCGCTCTGGTATTAAGGCAAAGCGCGCCGTTGACTTCCGCCATTCAGCACGCAAGGCCTCCAGAATTTGGCGGAAAGTGGGGAACGGTGTGTTTTGACACTTGGTTCCCTGTGCCTACTCTGTTGTGTGAAGGATACAGCGTGAAGCTGATTTAATTTAGATTTTTTAAAATAAATTACATAAATATTATGTTTTTATAAACGAATCATAAATTAGCGGTAATTAGTATTTTATAATTATATCACTGTAATAATGTTTTATGGACCTCGCAGCGGGTATTGTATTGTTAATGTGATTTATGTTCCTATAACGAGGGGTTATTATGGAACCTTTTTAGTAAACGTTTGACGTTAAACGAGCTATTTAAATTATATCACGAAATTACAGTTTTTTTTTTTTATAAAAAAAACGAAAGTAATACTCCCTTGTTCATGGAAAGATTTATAAAGAAAAAGTGGGCGGTAAGAGAGGTAGGTGGAGACCTCGGTTGACCTTTGAAAACATAGTATCGATGATACTGGAGGAAGGTCATGTAAAAACCATGAGGATTACTGAATGTGTAATGTAAGAGGTTGATGACAGTGTACGAGGTTAAAGAGGTATGCAGAGACCGTTTGGCGTTCAAAAAAAAAACTATCCTTAAAATTAAAAACGCCTAATTTTTTTTTATTATTGACACATGAAATAGAAGTATATATGTATAGCTTTTCTATGACTTTTTATCTCACTGAAACAAAATAGTTAAAAACTTGGATTATATGTATACTTAAACGTTTATATTAAGAAAATATTATATAATATATACATTTTTAGCATTTTTTATAATAAAAAAGTTTAAGCGAAATTACACGTTCCGCAGCCGTCCCTTTAATACTCGCGACAATTTCCTGGGTTCGTCACGTCGAAATAACAGGAAATGAAATCCTTTATGAAAATAGCGTTTACTTCATCAAATGTTTTATGCTTATTTCTTCTTACTTTCGCAGTGAAATGTTTTTCCTAAATATACCTATATTAAGGAACTAAAGGAATTTCTTTATAAAATATAATGCAATTACCTTAATAATACTACTATTACTACTACTATTTTCCCGCTTTATCCCTTGCGGGGTAGTCAGAGAGAACGGAGCGCCAAACGCTTTGGTCTCTACATACCTCTTTCGCCTCGTCCGCTGTCATCAACCTCTTCAGACATGTCCTCCGGGGAGTACTCATGCATTACCTTAATAACCGACTTGAAACGGAAAAAACGAGGTTATCAATTTGACATTTAGTATGTATATGATATTGTTGTTTTGTATGGTATTCATGTCAAATTATTGTTTTTGATTTAAATGTCCTCAAAAAAAGTATTAAGTAATATGAAAAAAGAAAAAAATACCAACATTACAGATGCATAATAATACATATCTATAAAACAAATACGTTGGTCTTTATGTAATACATTATTGTAATAAAATTAACTCGCTTTTGCACAAACGAGATGGAAGCCCCGCGCTCCCTGAGGAAATTTAAAAAAAAACCCACGAAGATTTTAATCTAAAGTACAGAATTGCTGGGAGTAAAGTACTTCATTTCCTTTTAAAATGACAAAAGACTGAAAGTCGGTTATTATTCTTCGTGAGTAATACTGACACGTTGTAGGGGAAGAATAGTGAATAGTTCCATTGAAGTTACTTTTGTCTCGTTTCCAATAGTTTGTGGAAATTTTAAATATTGGAATTTTTTATTTAACAATAGCTTTCGTTTAATGAAAAATTACAATACTTAAAAAAATACTATATTTTTTTTTAATTTTACTTTTAATCATGTAAAAATTTGCCAACGACTCTGTAGCTCCTCTGGTGTTACACGGAGTCGCGGGCGGTGGAGATCACTACTTACTAACGTTATGAACGTGAAAGTTTGTGAGGATGATGTTTGTTCTGTTTTCACGTAAAAACTCCTGAATGAATTTAAATGAAACTTAACAGTATATTACTGAGCTATAGATGCTATAACAATAAAATTAAGTGGGCGAAGCCGCGCTTGGGTTGCTAGTTTCCAGTAGATATATTTAAAAATTATATGAAATATGATATAGATATAAGAATTTGAACATCAGGCGCGTGGTTACGACGTGCGTGCCCACAGTGAAATGTAATTAATTATAAGTTAGATTAACCCACAAAATGGATTTATAAATAAATAAGCCAACTTAATTTACTACCAAACCGCTGTGGGAAGCTGACGAATTTGTCCACATGAATCCATATATGTATTCTATGGGGGTCTCTTATAACTATTTGTTAATACGATATCTAATTTGATTTTGTAATGAAGTAATGTGATCCTAAGTTAAAATTAATTGAACTAATATATATTAGATGTCTCCTTAGTCTAATTGCAATATAGGTTTAAATTTTCTGAAGGGCATAACGGCTAATGTTCTTAACATTAACATTAAACATGATAATAAATAACTAATATCACGAATTATGCTGGATCGTGGAGTATGGAGTGTCTTAAAACATTTAATTTGCCTACCCTGTACTAAATGCGTGATACAGCGTGAAGCTAAAATCATATTACAAAAACAGTACTTTTCTAAACTAGCAATGTAATTGTACTTACAATGTCGACACATGAGTCCGTCGTGGCGTGGTTTCGATTTCCACTTTACTTGAGAATGAAATATTTCATATTTTCATTTCCACGTGGGAAACCGAGTAATAGGTTCCCAGGTTCCTTTTGCGTACCCTGCTTTGTGCAGGATATATCGTGAGGCCAAAAAAGTAACATGTGCTTGCATATTAAATGCCATTTTACGATATATGTATGTATGTCAATAATTTACTTATTTAACCATTCACCTCAATACAGATAAAATATAACCACGAAATAACAGGTAATTACTTTTTATTATATCTCTAGTTCTACCGCATTCGAAATTTATTATCTTTCACATCAAGAAAAACGTTTTTAATATTTCTTGGAAATGATTTTCCATTTCACCAATGACAACCAGCGGTTCCTTTTATTTTACTATATTTACCTCATGCCTCGCTTTTCTGAATTCATTTTGATATTGCATTAAGTTTGTAATAAATATTTTATGTACTTCCTATTTTTATATGATTAAATATTAAAAAAAAAACCCTTTCTCATAAAAAGCGTTTTTTATGGTGTAATGTATTTTACAAATCAAGTCTTTTTAAGTATTTGCCTTATCATAACGCGGTGGTTGTGGGTTTAATCGCCTTCAATCTTAAGTGGAATCGAACCCCGTATTTATTTAATTTACAATTTTGAAAACACCACTTCCATATACAGACTTTTTTAATAAAAAAAATCTTTTCCTCGCTAAATGAACCTACAACTACCTATACAAACACCAAACAACCACACAAAATGTAATATTTCATAGTTCTATTTTAAAAATTTAAAAATTCATTACTTTCATCTATTGGTTTTAGGTACAACAAAGCAATTTGCGTCGCGTCCCGTTTCAATAGAAACGGTGGATGTAAAAAACCTATATTGACAGTATAGCGCTCACACGAAATTGGGTTACGGGTACTCGCGTTGCACTTGATATACCTATTTTTGTATATTCTAAACTATTTATTTTTATATTTGTATGTTTCAATTTTTTGTTTATGCAAAACTGGCATATAGATCTTTATCCTTATTAACATTTTTTTTGAACTTACAGCTGTATTCGATATTTGATCTTGGAAGTTTTCCATTAGGTCACTTCAGTTCCGCACTTTCCACCGAATTCTTACCGGCTACCGGTGCCAGAGCTTAGAAATGAAAATATTAAAAGTTCATTCTCCCGAACTGACTACCGTCATGTTTACAGGCGCACGCTTGTGTTCCTGCGCCACGACGGCCTGTTAGATAAATAAATGGTATTGTAAACCACAACTGGGTAAGCATATACTTAGGTATATTAAAGTATCAAAAAATCAGTTCTTGACAAAAGATGAGCGTAAAGCTCGAGGAAAATATTTTCAAATTCCAACTAGTTATTCATGTTAATAAAAATAAAATCAGCTTCACGCTGTATCCCGCACACAGCAGGGTACACGGGGGAACCTAGTGCTAAGACACTCCATTCCCCACTTTCCATCGAGATTTACTTCATCGCGCTCATTCATGTAAATATTTTAAAATATAATAAGATAATAATAATAATCATCCCAGAGTAAAAGTCAACCATGTTTTCGTTATTTTATAAGCAATCCAGCAGAAATTCAAATAATTCAAATAACGAAGTTCTGGCCCTACTGTTGGCGCGCGTTCTCTCTCTCTCTCTCTCTCTCCCCTCTTCCCTCCTCTCCTCCTCTCTATAATCTAACGACGATAATGTGTTTTTATAGCTTCACGCTGTATTTCGTACATGACAGGGTAAGCAGATGCAATCTTGAACCCCCGTTTCCCATTAAGACACTTCCGTTCCTCACTTTCCATTGAATTCCGGAGGCATTGCGTGCTGAGTGGCGGAACTCAACGTCGCACTTTGCCTTGTATATTATCATAACAATTTACTTGCATTTTGCCTTAAATACTAAAATACGTAACTAATTAGAATATTTATACGCTTGGGAAATATGAATTTTATGTGCCCAGATAGCAAACGTGGGAGTTAGGACGAACATTAAAAGTTACAGTATGGTAATGTTGGTACTAAACAATGCTAAACAGGTTCCATAAAGAGTACCGAGAAATTTAGTCTCAAAACAAAATATCTCTATAAAAAATTATTCAGCGGAAAAATTATATGTAAATGCCTACAGAAGTTAGAAATGTACTGAAGTCGGTAGTATAAATGATATATGCATACTTCAGATTGTTTGGGCTTAAACGCGCTAAGTCATAAAGGGAAAAATAAACAGAAAAATATTAATATGAAACAGTATACTTGATTGTCGCGTGGGAAGGTGAAAGCTCCTGGCAGTAAGCGCGATGGCTGTACGTTCGATCCCGTCAAATTCAAATTTAAAATATTCTTTATTCAAGTAAACTATTGTATACACTTTTGAACCAAAAATGCTACCACCAGTTCGGAAGGCAGTTCCTCGGAGGAATGAATTTTCGTTAACGCGACAGTTGTGGATTCGATTCCCACTCGAGGGAGTTAATTATTTAATATTTTCATTTCCTCGCTTTGACAACGTGTAACAATCAACACGCAAAGTTTTAAGAACTTGGTGAAAAATGGAGAACGGAAGTGTATTAATGGAAACGAAGGCTCTTAACATTAGGTTCCCAGATTCCCTCTCTATCCATCTATGTGTGGAATACAGCGTGAAATAAAATCCTATCTTAAATTTAATATATCGTTGGAATGAAAGTTCTGCTCAATTAAAACCAGATAAAATTACCCGAAGCTTTTAAGAAGTTAGTGCTTGGAAATCTTAATGTTAATATTTTTTCTTTTTTACAACTTTGTAGCTATATATTTCTTTATTAGGTCTGAGTTTGATTGTTTCTATCGCAATGGATACATTGTTTTTAAAAAAAACTCCGAAAATTATAATGACGTTCAATAACAGTCAATCGATGACAGTCGTGGCGCAGGGGCACAAGCTGTGGCTTTAAACGCCACTGATTGTGGGTTCGAACCCCACTCGAGGAAATGAAGTATTTATTTATATTTATATTTCCATTTCTTCGTTCTGGTGTCGAAGCAAAGCGCGGCGTAGAGTTCCGCCACTCAACACGCAATGCCTCCACAATTCGGCGGTAAGATGAGAACGGAGTGTCTTAACACTAAGTTCCCTCTACATACCCTGTTGTGTGCGGGATAAAGCGTGAAGCTGATTCAATTTACTACAAAATTTAATGTAAATGGAAATTGGTTCATTTTTTAGCCTTAAAAGCTAAAACACGATCAATGATAGCTGACATTTTGCTGGATATAAAGAATCCACAGTATAAAGATTTGTTTAAAAGAAGAAGCTATCAAATCGAAACACTCATATTTACTCACTGAACAATCTTGCTTCTCGCTCGAAGTTATGGTCACCATGATATCCGTTTCTCTTTTTTTTTATTTTTTGTAGTAAGCGTGGTAAGCACATACAACATGTAAAACATCACGTATTTCGTATGTCCATATTCTAAATATTTTAAAGATTGCATGGTAGCTGGTGGCGGATCTTAACGCCACTTTTTAACTTTTTGCCATAAGACCTGCAAAATAATTTCTTAATAATTCCTTCGAAGCAACTTTTTGCCTAAGAAGACTTCAGAAGCACTAACTAGTAATAAATTAATTCCTTCGTGTAAATATTCAGTACAAAGACGTCCAAATTAAGCCCCAATAGTTTCAATTTATCAAAAATATATAAGTTCTAATAAAAAGAAATGCTTTTTTTTATTTTTACTCACATAAACTAATTTTAAAAATTAAATTAAATCAACATCACGCTGTGTCCCAAACACAGCAAGGTAGGCAGGGGGAACCAGTGTTAAGCCACTCCGTTCCCTACTTTCCGCCGAATTTAGTGTTGAATGGCGAAACTCTACACCGCGCTTTGCCTCGACACCAGAAAAATAAATGAAAATATAAATTTAATATTGATTTACTTACTTCATCTATTTCTGCTTTTATTTCTAGCATATTTTTATGTGTATAAAATTAAAATCCATTTTAATACTAACCCACTCAAAAGTTACATTAGAAGACCTATAATATTATTGCCATACACAAGCTATTAAAGCAAGCTCTTCTTAAACATCTGGTCTGTAAAAGGGGCAACAAATTAAATTTTAATACACCATGGCAACCCTGTTACGTATTTTACAGATTGGAACCATTTTAGCCGGTTCCGCTTCACAAATACCCGGATAAACGATCTTTACCTCTCCCCTGAGCAAATATTCCACCGCATATTGGGTGTCATACAAACGCTTGTGATAGCTATTTTATTTTACGTTTGTGCAATGTACATATTTGAAAAGTCGTCGTTTTTTAATATTAAATCAGTTTCACGCAGTAACCCGCACACAACATGGTAGACAGAGGGAACCTTGTGTTAAGACGTGCCGTTCTCCACTTTCTGCGGAATTCTGAAGGCAATGCGTGTCGAGTGGCAGAACTCGACGCCGCGCTTAACCTCGACACCAGAGCGAAGAAATGGAAATATAAGTTTAAGTAAATATTCGAGGAGATGCCTCGAGTGGGGATCGAACCCACAACCAGTCGGTTTTACAGTCACACCTCCCCTGGCCTCGGGAATGGTTATTTAATATTATGTAATATATATTTTTTATGTATTTGACAACTGGTATGTACATATATGACAAAATAATAACTTTTATGTCCTTAAAACTCAGTTTTTCTCTTTTTTTATATCTAGCTGGTTAATGAATATAAAATAAATAAATACTCATTTGTTAGATAAACCCCATTTATCTAACAAATGAGTGTATAAAAAACATTGTTTACAGCCAAACATATCTAAGACCGTCGTAGCACAGAGGCACAAGTATGTGAATAAACGCGACGGTTGTGGGATCGATTTCCACTCTGGAGTATGAATTATTATACTACTAAAAATACTAATAAAAATATAAAATAAATGTGCTAAAAATAACTTTTCAATTTGTAGTGTAGACAGAACCAGTAATCTTGTTATATAAGTATTTTACCAGCTTCACGCTGTATCCCGCACACAGCAGGGTAAACAGAAGGAACCTAGGTATTTATTATCTACTTTTTATTATATTAATATAACATATTCGTATCTATATTTACATATACTATTTTAGTATCCTGGTTATACAATTTATTTATTTATTTATTTATTTATTTATTTATTTTTTTTTATAATTATTTTATTTATATTTATTTGGATTAAAATGTCTGACGTTTCATCTAATACGGACACGTTCCTTTCTTTTTCATCTGTCTCAGATGATTTAAATGACATTAGCTTCCACAGTATTCCCTGTTTAAATGACTGTCTGAATTCTCATCTTCACCCTTATCCAAAAAATCTCAACGTGGTTCACATAAATGCACAGAGTATTCCGGCTCACTATCCCGATCTTCTGTCTTC